>JAZDUA010001170.1:0-168712 GCA_038098605.1 Gryllus longicercus | reverse complement strand
TCATGTATGAGCACTTGGCTGGAGCAGAAGAGTCCGGTGGACGAGCACGTCTTTAAGTTAATAAACCGATTTACACAAACCCAAGAGCCATCACATCAACGAATGGCGTCCAAACAAGAGAAACGTCAGGTTTGGTCCGACCGGAGTGCCATTCGCAGGATGTTTGTAACGGGAGACAAGAGCTAGTTTTGGATCCAAACAAAACACAAAAGTTGGCAGTTCAGTAGAATGGTCTGGGCAAATTTAAAGGACAAATTACAGAAACTAATTACGTGGTTTAAATGAGAGGGAAAACAAGGCAAAAAAGTACCACGTAAACATGTTACAGCGCAACGGACCGAGTACGTTAACTTCATCGGTATCACGTCGGAAGGGACGGCGGAGGAAGAAGACGAGCTGGATCGGTACGCGTTGAAATAAGACTCAAGTGATTTTGACATGATTATGACTCAAGTGATTTTGAGCAGCCTTTTAATTATCAAATACAAGACACTTTTTCGAAAAAACAGAATTAACTGACGTCATAACAATGGATGTAGAACTCACTGATTACACGCGAACAGTTAGGAGCCCGCCGTATACAATGTCACCGGAACAAACAAAATTCTTAAAGGACGAAATCACGAAAATACTCAAGAAAGGAATTGTCGAGGTAGAAGAATCTGATTTTACGTCGCCAATGATTCTGGTTGAGGCGCCGGGCAAGAAATTGCGCCCATGTATTGATTACAGGCGCCTAAACCAAATCATTAAAACATAGTACTACCCTTTGCCAAATATGGACGGAAGAATCGAGACAGTTGCGGCAGCAAAAATTATCACAACACTCGATTTTGCCAAGTGCTACCGGCAGATAGGTCTCACCGCCAGAGCACAGAGATACGCTGCGTTTGTTACGAGTTTCGGCACATAGAGGCCGTCGCGTCTACCATTCGGAATACGTAATGGGTCGTATCAATGCAGTCGCATGATGCCATCGCTTTTACGGGAATATCAATAGTTTGCTTTGCCCTACCTTAATGATATTGCAGTATTTATCAATACATCATCAAAAAAATTCTGCAGGGAATAATTCCAGATTGTTGCGCAGGCTGCTGTTATTTCAACAATACGACATCACCATCATTCATAAAAAAGGTACAAAGCATGTAAATGTGGATGCACAGAGTTGCATGTACTAGCCTGGAGTGACCTAAGCGAGTGAAAGAGGGCACCACGACAGTGGAGCCAAAATGTACAAAAACGGTGCAATTGAATAAATTTGTAAATAGAATAGTTTAAGAGTGTTACTGACTGTATATAAAATGTCTTCTTTATTTTTAAGGTTTGTATTTTTTTGATAGGCAGGGTAAGGTTGTGAGGGTTGTGATATTTGTTCCCCATGGTTATGATAACACTAAAATTGTAAATTAATTATTGAAAATTTTGGAGGGCAAAAAGATTCATTTTAGAGTGAATGACTATGGTTGTTCTATTTTGGAGGAAAAACATTAATATTGTTGTTGCAGATTGACGGCTAAGTATGGTGTAAAGGTATATTAAGAAATTGGCATATTACAGGTATTAATTGAGAATAAAGGTAATGCTGTAAAATATTAATGATAGGTCGTCGCACAATCTTGGAAAATATTTCTCTGTGACTCGAAAAGGCAGCAAAAAAAAATTCCACACCAAGAATGGGGGAGATTGTGACGTCGTGACGTGCCCGCTGGAAGCCGGGAGGCGGGCGAGAGGGAGGGGTTGGCCATCTGGCGGCCGGCTGGCGGCTACCAAGCTTGGAGGTTGTCGGAACGTGGGAGTCAAAGCGGGACGATTGAGACGATAATCGCGTCCGACAGCGGCGGCAGCCCCAGAATGGCAATGGACCCACAATTCCATTCCCCCCGCCGAGTGTCTTCATGAAGGTCGGTCACGTGATTCGTCGAAAAAGCGGCTAGCGACGGAACGGCCGACATTCGAGTTTGAACCGAATCGCGGTGCGGAAGGAAATTGTCACCCGCCAGGGGTTTTCGCTAGCTTCGGCTACTAGCTAGCCGTGGCAGATCGCCACGGGACGGGGAGCCAGGAGCGGCGCTAAGATAAGTCGTTGGGGTCTGTGTCATGCCGGAGTGAGGAGGCGCTAGTTCCTCAGGAGTGTAATTATTGTGTAGAAACAATGTAAATAAATCTGTACATAATTCGGTGTATGTGCTTCACTCGCACCCCGACGACGTCACACTTTCCAACCGTCCAGACGAACTTGGACAACCTTCGATCCGCATCGATCGAAACAAAATCGAATCCTTCGCAGATGTCCGTTTTCCCTGTTTTCAATGGGGATACAACTTTCCAAAGAAGTTTCCTATTTAAAATTTATCTTTTAGGGACAGTGGTTCAGTGAAATTAAACTTAAAATATCCTACTTAGCTAAATGTTTGCAGTCACTCTTGTTTTCACGTTTTAGTGAATAGTTTAAGAGCATTTCAAAGGATTAATAATCAAAACGCAAACAATTATCTTAGTTTTTGCATTGATTCAACTTACTACAATATCATTGGGATTTACAAATCTCTACAAGATACGGTGTATAGATTTTTGACATGTGATCACAAATATGGAATATCTTAATTCCCTCCGACATTTATTCCATTATTTCCAAAAATCGCAAGGGGCATTTAAGAAACCTTTCATATTTGAGTGATCATATTGTTGCCCTAGACATATCATTTAAAGTTTAAATCTTATTTATACAAAAAATACTGTAAAAAGTTTAAAACAGTAAGAGTGTATATGTAAGGTTTATTACTAAAGTATATAAAAGTCTTTTTATTTTTAAACGTCATTAAAGTGCGGTTTCTATCATACATTTTCCTTTATTGAATATGTTTTTATTCCTCTCGGGATAAAAGCAACCACAGAGCGGGATTAAGTAATCCTCCGAGATTGAAGAAATCACATCCACCAGCGACTCCCAAATTATTACAATCTGAGAAAGAGAGTTTTAATGCGTTGTTTCTAAGAGAATACATACACGTAAGTTAAAAACTAACCTGAAACAATAAATACTGTTCTGCTCATGCTTATTTACCAAATCTGTAAATTGAAACTTAGTCTTAGCTTGTCTTAGTAGCAATATTTACCATGTCTCTTCAAAAATCCAATGAATTTGCATTTTCTGAGAATATCAATTAAAGCGTTAAACACGAATCGTAAACATTTTTTCCTAGACAAATACGTAAAGTTCCAACCGCAATAACTGGCGGGTGAAGCACTATCTTCCCAGCCGTTGAGTCCAGGGGAGGGGCGCGTTGACCAACCGCTCGCAGTCATAACCTTAGTGCCTATGTGATTGACGCTAAATCCCAGGGGCGGAAAAGACGCTGTTCCTCGGGGGCGGGGTCTGGATTATCACCCGGAAATATCGTCATCTTTCCCTGCCAAAGGAGAGATTTTGCCTGCGTGTCCGCCATATCGAGAAAACATTTCTGAGTGGGGATTTTCCGCCCAGAACTACCTTCAATAGACCAGTAAATATTTAGCATTTTTGTAACAATTATACTATCTCTTAGCAACCAATTTGTAACTCTGTCAAACTGTTATACTATAATTTTCATCTCAGGCACACACGGAAGATCCTGACCGGTCGTTTAAGCGCATATTTTGAAATGGTTTATAAAATTGTAAATTATTGCAAAATTGTTAATCCGCTGTTTTCGGCTCTGGGAAACTCTCCCCTTTTTAGATCTCAAAGTTAGAAATTGACACCTAAATGTCTTTATACGAAATAATCTTCTCAGTGTGACACAGTTCAAATTATCAAAATCATGTTTAAGAACCTGATCGTCTTAATAATACCATATGATTCCTGCTATACTCATAGACTAAAAATAATGGTTGTGAAACAGTTATTTACGACATGAGTATTGTAAGATATCTTATTACTATTTATTACTACTTATTACTATTAGGGGTGGATTTTAATGAAATGTCATCTTTTCTTTTCACTTTAGAAAAATGCCGTTTAGTATAGACATTAATTTTATGATATGACAAAAAGAAAATGATCGCCTTTTATGCGTCATTTTCCGTGGATTTTGACCAATGAGTCATTTTTTAGCTTTTGCGTAATTTTTAATGCCTTTTTAGCTCATTTTATTGATTTTAATATTTTAATGGCACTTGCTTCAAATAATATTTACGAGATACAAGTGTTCCTATAACAGATTCTTGAATAGTTTGATTTCATCGCTCAGAAATTGTAATATCAGCTGTTGTATGTAATCTAAGGGTCCCGTAACCCTTTCAGCGCCATTGTCGTTTTGGTCAATTTCGGATTACTAAAGAAAGATATTTCCTGGTAAGTAACAGTTCAAACCAAAGGTATGCGAGCTGACTTCACATAAACGAATGGAAGAAGCCTTGATTTGTGTCAAATATGTCGATCAGTGTGAAATCCAACAGCTTGAGATGTTGATCAGAACTAGTTTTGATTTGCTTTTAGGTCATTTTTAAAACATTTTATGATCATTTTAGTGATTTCATTTTGATGATTATTTTTGGCGAATTTTTAGCTCATCAAAATCCGCCCCTACTTATTACAATACGAAATTGGAGAATTATCAAACGAGACTTTTAAGACTCAATTGATTACTAATCGAATAGTGTAATCGAATGTTGCCATTTGAATACCGTGGAACATTCGACGCATTTTGTCTAAATTCAAGTGAACTATAATTCTTGTTTAAATTTGACTCTTCGTCCTGCAAAAGGTGACATCTGATAGTACTTATATTGATAGTACGTATACCATAGGTATATTCTAATATTACTTGCATTGCACAACTGATTATTTTTGAATTAATAAAGCATAAATATATGAAACGTATAAACTCTTATTACGAAGCTGATCTTAGTTTTGTTAAGTTTGACTTTACACAATCAAAGTGAATGGTTTCAATTTACCCATTTAAATATTGTTTCTCTTACTATGCAAACTATTTAGACAGTGTGTTATGTTGAAAACTGCTTCAATACCATACACTTCCTCGCCTTATTTATAATTGCTACGCAATGTACAATACTAAGCGATTTTGCAAAAAATCTTTCCTGCAAACATTATTTTCTCTATGCTGGAATTCTATTTCGAGTGCTTACACTTAACACACTTGACACTCTTGGCACTCGTGACACGTTTCCCCTATGCCACCAGCTACACACCTAAACCCGAAACCCTTTCTTCCCGACGGCAAAAGAAAGTTGGACGTTTGCATTTGCAGTTTTGAAAAATTCAGAGTATTTCAAATACATTAGTTCAAGATCTAGTTTTAAAAACTTATTAAAGTAGTGTTAAAATCAGAGGAAAATACGTGTGTCATAGGAATACATAATTAGAATGATGGTCCTCCAATGGCTAAGAAAGATGATTGACAGTATTCCCAAGTCCCACAAAATTATATTTGCAAGAGATTTTAACTGCAGAGTTGGAAGAGACAAGAACAAATATACTGTGGGTCAATATGATGAGGAAACTCGACAATGGAAAAATGCTTATTAATATTTATGAAGAGTGTGAGAAGGAAATTAATAACAGTTTCTTCCAACATAAGGATATTCATAAGTACACCTGTTACCAACATACAAAAAGACTCAAATCTATAATAGACCTCTGCATAACTACGCAAAAATACGTCACTCAAAATACAAGATGTTAGAGTGAAACAGGGAGCCCAATGTAGCGATCATTGTTTGTTAATTGCTAAAATATGCATACCATTTATATCAAATAGCTCCATTTATATCAAATAGAAGATAAAGATGGATTTGTCATGAAACTTACCAAATACAAATTAAGCAGTCTCTTCGATGAAAGTGCAGCATATATTTACAGAAAAAGACTTGAAACTAAACTATTGGTTAAACGCAAGCCAATACACCAAAAAAAGAATCGTTGGACACGATACAGATACGATCAGTTATCCATCAGGATCACATCCACGATACAGTTACAAGTTTTCTTGTTATAGTATCATGGATCTGGTATACTCCAACGTTGTTTTTTTTCGGCATAGAAAAAGAATATGAACACATAAAAGAATGTATTCACCAAGCTGCAGAGAATTTCTTGTAAATTAAAACCGAAACAGTATTGGTGGGACATAATTCTGGAAGAAAATATTAAGAAGAAAAGAGAGTTATATTTAAAATGGCTTAGTGACAAAAAACTGAAACTAATTTACAGATAAAGCAATAAGTATAGAAGTAAAACAAAAAGTTGTCTGGAAATTGTGGCTGAATAAATGCGATTATATAAAACAATTCATAGGTGAAGCACGGTGGTCAGAAGCCTGGAAAGTAATTAGATCTATTAAATCGAATACAAAAAGAAAACAATATCGCATTATCAAACATCGGAATCAATAAATGGAAGCGTATTTCGGATGACTGTTGCTAGAAAACAGAAACTTTCCGTCAAACAAGGAAGTTAAATTTGTGCAAACGGTAGATCTGACAATTAAAGATTTAGAAAAAGCACTTAAGACCATGAACTGTAATTAGTCATGTGGTTCGGGAGATATAACGATAGCATTACTGAAATATGGTAAACTCTATAAACTGCACCAAATGCTCAAACAAATGTTTTTAAGGTGCAAGAATGGAGAGGATCCTCCTCAAGAGTGGTGAACGTCTTACCTAACACCTATCCATAAGAAAGGATCTAGAGACAAAGAAACAAACTACAGAGGAATACAGTTATTGGATCTATAGGTAGACTATAACAAAATAATACAAAAAAAATAGAAGAGGTAAAAGGAAAAATGAGAGGAACAATATGGTTTTACAGCCGGTAGATCGGTCTTAGATAATATATTTACATTAATACAACTTATAATCATTCTCGCTTCAGCTGCGGGCCAGTGCAGTCGCTCCGCCAACAGCAGCTAGAATCGTTCAGTGTGATAGTGCAGCGCAACATCACGCCAAACGTTAAGAACATTAAGTTCGTAATAGTGTTCAGTGACCAACTATTCAACTACGAGTGCTTTAGTAGCTGAATGAACCACAATGTTTTATCCAGCACAGGGCGAGTGGTTAGTGAAGCCCTGAACTCATTATATCATACGGAAGAGTCATCAAATGTTCCCGACGAAGGCAACGTAAATCTCACCGACAGCATGGAATTCATCGAAATACCGCCTCAACGCCAACACTTCGCAAGTAACAACTACCAATTCGGGGTCGGATCATCAGGCCAGCCCGATGAACAATTGCATTCTCAACAGTCAGCCGCTTCAGCCCAACCGTTTCAAAACAAGGTAAAGTCGCAAGGAAAGCGAGCCAGCGATAACGACAGTGATAACAGAGACCTTAAACGTATAACCACAGACAGTCAGCCCCCGGCAGGGTCGAACCTACAAAATCAATATAACGTAGAAATCAAAAACAGATTTAGTTGGCTAAATGAAGAAATCCCAGATGATCTAAGTGACGAAAATAAAATCCCACCAATTTTTGTTACTAATTTCGAAAACCAAGTTTCTCTCGCGAATGAAATAAAGTCTAATGTTTCATCCAACTTCACCACGGAATTCAAAAATCAAAAGATTCGAATCCAATTTCAATCAGTGACCGACTTCCGAAAAGCAGTTAAATATTTTCTGGCCACCAAAAAACAATTTCATACGTATTCGGATAAAATTAGTAAAAAATACTCCATAGTTATCAAGAATATTCATCCTTCAATCTCAGAAAGTGAAATATTAGACGAAATCAAAAACAAATTCAACTCAGCTGTAAAAGTTACACGTCTGTATAAAAACAATTGCCCCATCCCAGTAGTGGCAGTAGACTTTGATGGAACCCATAAAATCGGGGATGTGTTGGAAATAAAACAAATAGGTAATAACATAGTGAAACCAGAAAGAAGAAAGAAAACCAATTGCCCCCTACAATGCTACCGGTGTCTAGACTTTGGTCACAGCACAAACAATTGCAATCATTCAATTTCATGTGTGTTTTGTGCAGGTGATCACCTATCAGCAAACTGCGAACAAAAGAACTCCACTCCTACATGTAAACATTGTCTCGGGAAGCATAGGGCCGACCTCAGATCAGTAGAATGTCCATACTATCGAAAAATGTTAGGAAGTAAAAGAAACAATCCTAATGACAGACCTAGGAACAATCCTAATCCCCCGCAATTTAATACAACAAATTTTCCAACACTACCTCCAACCAACAACATACTTAATTTCTCACACACAACAAATTTCAACCACCAACAAAACACAAGAAACACAAATCACCAGCAACATAACAACCAACAGACAAACAGAAACTACAACAATTTCAATATTGGCAACTCATTCATACAAAACATCACTCAATTCATAACGAATCACATCATTAATTTTATAAATTCATTAATTCCAACAATTATGCAGAATATCCAACAATCATTTGCTATGACATTTAGCAACAATTATGGATCACCATAGTGATATAATTATATTAAACTGGAATGCGAATGGTATTATCAACAAAAGATCCGAACTACAACACTTCTTACATGCTAACAAAATTGATATAGCATGCATCACAGAAACTCATCTCAACCAAGAAAACTCATTCTTCATTCAGGGATACATAACAATCAGAACAGACAGACAAAACTCGAAAGGTGGAGGAGTATTAATACTCATAAAATCCAGTATACCACATCACCAGATTACTCTACCACACACGCCCGGACTCGAAACAGCAGCAATTAATGTAAAGTATAATAATAATAGGACAATTACCATAGTAACTGCTTACAAATCTCCAAATATAAAAATCAATAATACCAACATATACACATTATTACAACTACCAAACCCATTCATAATTGCAGGTGATCTAAACTCTAAACACTATTCATGGGGATGTCGATCTACGAATACAGCTGGCAAATACTTATACAACATAAAAAGGAACTTGAATTTCAACATATTATCACCAACCGAACCCACTTACTTTCCATATGATTCAAACAAAAGTCCAGATATACTTGACATAGCTGTTACTAATATTAAAAGTCAGTTCATTTCTACAACGTACCATGAACTAGATTCAGACCACTTACCAGTAATAATTTCAACTCGAGTAGAAAAACCTCCTTCAACACCCCCTCCCACTTTAAATACTTATCACATTAACTGGAAGAACTTTAAATGTTCCATAAATAAATCCATACCTCCATTTCACAACCTGAACTCTCCCCAAGAAATTAACCAAGCAATTATGACCCTCAACAATATAATACTTAGTAATATTAGCAACAGTCATATCCAAAAAAGCCTAGATGTTAACAAAATAATGCACAAACCACTACCAACTAATATAATTAACTTAATCCGAATAAAAAATAAAACAAGAAGACTTTGGAATTCACTAAGAATTCCCTCTTTAAAGAAAGAACTAAACCTGCTAAATAATATTTGTAAAAAGGTTCTAAACAGATATAAACAAGAACAATACAACTCATATATCAATAGCTTAAATACTAAAAACAATTCACTATGGCAGTTTACTAAGAAACTCTTAAAAAAAAGAACAAGCATTCCCCCATTAGCAACAAGTGATGGTAAAAAATACTCCCCAATGGAAAAAGCTGAAGTACTGGCTTCACACTTTGTTGACACTTTCACCCCCAATAACACCCCTAAAGACCCGAAACACGATGAAATAATGACAATGTTCAATGCTCCCCTATATGATGTTCCCCATCAAATACAATTCATATTCCCTAATGAAATAAGAAAAATAATAAAGGACATGCCAAATAAAAAAGCACCAGGCCATGATCGGATCAACACAATCATTCTAAAAAATCTACCAGAGAAAGCTATTGCTTTTCTAAATAACATTTACAACTCAGTATTGAGAACAGGATATTTCCCCCAAACATGGAAACACTCAATCATTCACCCAATAGCAAAACCGAGCATGAATCACTCAAAAGACGAGAATTACAGACCTATCAGCCTGCTTCCTATAATGTCAAAAATCTTAGAGAAATTAATACTCTTCAGATTGAACAAATATATCAATAAAACAAACAGTATTCCACAGCACCAGTTTGGCTTCAAATCAGAATACTCTACCACCCATCAACTACTAAGACTTACGGAACACATTCACTCTGCATTTCAAAAGGGACAACATACTATCGCCGCATTCATAGATATTTCGTAAGCATTTGACAGAATTTGGCATCCAGCTCTCTATTTTAAATTAATATCAATAGGTACACCTAAATATCTAGTATCTATTATCCTTAGCTACATAACAAATAGAACATTTTCAGTTTCAGTCGAAGGCCACTGTTCCAACCCAAGGAAAATTGCTGCTGGGGTTCCCCAAGGTTCACCACTTTCCCCCACGTTGTTCAATTTATACACAGCAGATATTCCTACTACAGCACATATAAACACCGCTCAATTTGCCGATGACACTGCACTGTATATCTCAGGAAATTCTTTAACAACTCTTCAAACACAGCTTCAGAATCACATAAATTTAATAGCAAACTGGGCTAATGTCTGGAAAATAAAGTTAAACCCAACTAAATCTGTAGCAAAAATATTCACATTAAGACCTTTTACTCACCCTCTTCCATTCTTCATAAATAACGACATCATCAATTGGACACCAACTAATAAAACAATTAAATATTTGGGCTTAAACTTCGATACCCGACTCAACTGGAAGCAACATATAGAGGTAAAAACTCATCAAGCCAAAATTAAACTAATTCAACTCCGACCCTTACTGAATCAACATAGCCAACTCTCCAAATCCAATGCTCTATTACTCTACAAAACAATAATCCGGCCGACATTACTCTATGCTTGTCCCATCTGGACCAATGCAGCTAATTCCAACCTATACAAAATACAAGTTACCCAAAATAAATTTTTAAGATTAATTACAAAAGCACCATGGTTCATCACCAACAATCAACTACACAATGATTTAAACATAAACACAATAAAAAACCAAATAGCTTATCTTGCACATAACTTTTACACTAATCTTCCCCTAATTCAAGCAACATCCTTCTATAAACTAGGCAAAGCCCCCAATTATCGAACGAGAATTAACAACAGATTTCCCCTCCATTCATTTTATAAAATATTCGCTAACTTGGAATAATACTAATCTGAGGTGCTACCTGCTTCCTTTCCCAGTATATTGTTTTATATAAATTATAATGTATAATTTTAAGTTAATGGAAGTTAGTATAAGATAGGTTAAGATCATCAATCATTTGCACAGTTAACATGTAAACTGAACAATGTAATGTCTACCAAAATAAAAATAAATTAAAAAAAACAACTTATAAAAAAGAGAACAAAGAGAGATAGGGAAGCTCATCTGGGTTTCATTGATCTTCAATAGACGTATGACACTGTGCCGGTTGCTACAGTATGGGAAGAAATGATTGGACTTAGGAGCCATACAGAATCTATGTAAGAACAACACCTCTCAGATTAATATCCACAGCAGGATCTCAGATCCATTTCCTGTCAGTAAAGGTCTTCGTCAGGGTTGTTGGCTTTCTCCAACACCGTTTAAAATATACTGCATCAAAATTTACAGCAATGGGAGAAACAATGCCGAATAATGGGGCCGCGAACGCCATACCATATGCTCAGTTCGGCTTTAGAGCAAATCTCTTGACTGAGCACCAAATCTTAAGAGTTACAAATTTGATTGCAAAAAGGTTTTCACGAGAAAAAGTTCACGGCAGCTCTGACTCTTTTTCACGGCAACTTTTTTTTACATGTTACTAAAGTGTTCGACCGTGTCTGACACAGGACTGAAATACAAATTTCGTCATCTACGCATTCCTAAATCTCTACAAGACATAATTGGAAGTTTTGTGATACATAGATCATTTAATATTAAAATACATGACACCATGTCGGATAAATGCAGAATCTCAGCTGGAGTTCCACAAGCTTTCCCACTCACACCGACTTTATTCAAAATTTACCTTTCCGATTTTCCGAAATTAATGGATACCGAAATAGCCTTGTTCGCAGATGACATTGACATCCTCTCACAACATATAGAACTGGTTATTGCCCAGGAAAACCTATAAAATGATTTAAATACCTTAATTTAAGTGACTAATAAATGGAGAATCCAGATAAACCTAAACAAATCAAGCAAAAATTTCTCGCTTAAAAGATGCATACCCCCTACAATGTTAACCATTAGTAACAATCCTGTTCTCTGGCTGAACAATAACCAACCCGTGAAATACTTAGGAGTTCAATTAGATAGGAGACTAACATGGAAGAACTACATAATTGATATTGCTAACAAAACCTGTGCAAAATGGCCGAACTTTACACATTAATAAATAAAAACTCTGCATTAAGAATAGAAAACAGAGTAACAATTTTTAAATCTATAATTCGCCCGCCGCTCATCCATGCGTGCTCAATGTGGGGAAGCGCTGCAAACACGCATATTAAGAAATTTAAAATAATCCAAAACAAATTTCTAAGACTTATCACCAAAGCTCCCTGGTTTATTCCTAATGCACAAATCCAAAGAGAATTACACATTAGCTGCATTAAAGAGTACATAAATAAACGATCAAAAATTTTTATTCAAGGCTTGAAGCTTGTCCTAGCAAAAGAACTTTCAACCTTGGCCGTACAGCTTATGCATCTTCCAGGATATTGTCACCTTTATCAGGGTCAGCACGGTTTCAGAAATGGTTTCTCATGCGAAAGTCAACTAGTCTCACTTCTACAGGACCTAGCCGACGTAGTTGATGAAGGGAAAAGGGTCGACGAGATAGTAATAGATTTTTCCAAAGCTTTTGATGTTGTTCCACACGATCGTCTTATAAATAAATTAAAAGATTCGGGTATAGACACTAGAGTGGTAGCGTGGTTAAACGAACTACTCCGGAACAGGAAACAGAAAGTTCGAATCGGTAGTTACTTATCAACCACGAAGAGCGTGACGTCAGGAATTCCACAAGGAAGTGAAATCGGACCTCTCATGTTTCTGGCCTTCGTGAATGAATTGCCGACTAATTTAGCTTCAAATGTACGACTCTTTGCAGATGACTGCGTAATCTATAGGATTATCAACTCGGAGAAAGACGAGGATATTTTGCAGCGAGACTTAGACAAATTACATATCTGGGCAGAAACAAACGGCATGGAAATAAACAGTTCAAAGAGCAAGTCCATCACGTTTGGTAGGGGTCGAATGAATCTGCGTACAAACTGAACAATAATGTTATACCTCGAGCCACGTCTTGCAAATACTTAGGAATACAGCTAGACAGTAAATTGAGCTGAGAAAATCAAGTCAATTTCGTAGTAGGGAAAGCCTGGAAATCTTTACATTTTGTTATGCGGATACTGAAAAAGAGTACAGTGAGAGCCAAAGAACTAGCATATATGTCATTAGTGCGATCTATATTAGAATATGGCGCGGTATGTTGGGACCCATACAGAATTTTGCAACAAAGAAATCTAGAAAAGGTCCAGCGTAGAGCATCAAAATTTACTTTCACGGGTACCAAGAATCAAAGGGTATGGGATTCACTCGAAAGGAGGAGACTAAAGTCATGTCTCTATGCAATATATAAAGCGTACACAGGTCTTCGAGCGTGGAAAGAAATTCAAAGTCGATTTGGGAAACCTACATATTTCGGAAGAGCGGATCACATGCACAAAATTCAGACAAGAATTCAGAAAACGGACGTTGGGAAATATTTATTCGCGAATCGCACTATTAGGGACTGGAACGGTTTGCCTGTGACAATCTTCGATCCCTTTCCTCAAAACCTGAGCAAATTTAAAAATAAATTAGTTTCTTGAATGTAGATATGTGTTATAAATATTTTTAATAAAATTCAGTGTAATATTTTGTATATTTTGTATATTTTGTATATTTTGTATATTTTGTATATTTTGTATATTTTGTACATTTTGTACATTTTGTACATTTTGTATATTTTGTATATTTTGTATATTTTGTATATTTTGTATATTTTGTATATATTGTGTATTTTGTGTATTTTGGATATTTTGTACATTTTGTACATTTGAATAGTTTTGTTTATTTTTTGTATATTTTTGTAAAGGTAAACAGAAACTGTATATAGATTGAAAAATAAGCTCAAGTAAGTACGTATACTTGTTCTCTGATGTAACTGGAAGAGACTGTTAAGTTCCTCATGTAATGTATGTATTGTAATTAATAACTCCCGAAAAGCCGAAGGGCCGAACGGGTACGAAATAAATAAAAAAAAATTGGAATGACGATCGGAGAGGATGTATTATATACATTATATTTTGCCAATGACCAGGTAGTAATTGCAGAGGATGTGGACGATTTGAGTTTCGTGATCCATAAACTCAATGGACATTTTTAAAGCAGGACTTAATATTAACATGGACAAATCTTTTTTTATTTATAACAAAAAAATTACAATCTATTTTTTTTACAAAATAATAAGTAAATATGTTGTTGTAGAATTGTTATAACAATGATTGAATTCCAGTGAAGGTATCCCATCGGTACTCTTCATCTACTTCTTCATACTATAACAAAAAGCAAGTATTATTTTGGGTTGGCTGCAAGTGGGATAGTTTATTAGCTGAGGATAATGTTTCGGTTATTTGTTGAGAATCTATATGGGAGTTGTAGGGGTGAGGTTCTGGTTAGTCGATGGCTATCTGCACTATTGTCTAGGATGTTGAGGGCTAAGTGGTTTGGATGGTTTTCAAGGCGCTGGAGATAGTTTGAGCTGATAAATTCTATTCTTTCTAAGACAGTGGGCATTTTTAAGTCCTTGTGCAGTGCTGCATTTGTGATGAACCATGGTGCTGCCGCGATCATTCTTAGGGTCTTGGATTGAAATCTCTGTATGATCGAGAGATTACTCTTGCTTGCTGTGCCCCAGATTTGGATACCGTAGGTCCATATTGGAATTATGATAGCTTTATAAATCAGCAGTTTTTTTTCCAGAGATAGTTTTGAGTGGTATCCTAGTATCCAGTATAGTTTTCTTGTTTGAAGTTGAAGGTGCTTTTTTTTGGCTAAGATGTGATGCTTCCATGTTAGCCGTTTGTCTAGATGTATTCCCAAGTATTTTACACTTTCCACCTGTACTATTGGATTGTTGTTGATGTGGACAGTAGGGCATTTGTTTTTTCTCAGGGTAAAGGTTATATGGGCTGATTTATTTTCGTTGATTTTTATTTTCCACTTTTTGGCCCAATCTTCAATCATTGTGAGATGTTCTTGTAAATGTCTTGATGCATCATTAGGGTCGTCATCCGAAGCTAATATGGCCGTATCATCTGCAAAAGTGGCTATGGTTGTTTTATCTGATTTTGGTATATCAGTAGTATAGAGCTGGTATAGGAAAGGGCCGAGTACACTACCTTGTGGTACTCCGGCCTTGATTGGATGGAATTCAGATAATTCATTTTGATATTTGATTTGGAAGGTGCGGTGGGATAGAAAAGATCTGATAATGTTGAAGAAGGGATACGGTAGAAAATTCTTGAGTTTAAATAAGAGTCCATCGTGCCAGACTTTGTCAAACGCTTGGGCAATGTCTAGAAAGGCGGCTGAACAGTATTTCTTTTCTTGGAAGCAATTCTCAATGTAGTTGGTGATTCTATTAACTTGTTCGACGGTAGAATGCTGTTGTCTAAAACCAAATTGATGATCAGGGACTAGGTTATTGGTTGCAATGTGAGGACGTATTCTTGCTAGAAGAAGTTTCTCAAATACTTTGGATAGAATGGGAAGTATACTGATGGGACGGTAGGAGGAGGGTTCATGTGGAGGTTTCCCAGGCTTGAGAAAAACTTGAATTTGGGCTACTTTCCATTGCTCCGGGTAGTGCCCTGTTCTTATAATGCAGTAATTATAGTCTTGCAGTAAACAATGCAGTAATTATAGTCTTGCCTTTTCGTGGTAGTTCTTTGAGAAGAGGTGTTGTAATTAAGTCATAGCCAGGAGCTTTTTTGTTTGATAAGGCGTTTATGGTTTTGGTAATTTCTCTGGGAGTGAAGTGCGGGATTGGAAGAGTCATTTGGTTTGGGGAGTTAAGATAATCTCTGATTTGTTGCTCTTGGTTAGTATTTATAATGGGATGAGTTTGGAATACATTAGCAAAGAATTTGGCAAAGGTAGACACTTTTTCTGTGGGGTTTCTTGCCCAACACTTGTTTTCGTCCCTGATTGGGGGATTTGATTTGGTCAGTTTTTTTTAGCTTCCCTGTGGCTTTAAATAAGGAGTAGTTGGTATCTTCTGTTGGGGTAAGGTTGGTTATGAAATCTTGAAACCTGTTGTTGTTGAATTCGTTTAGGAGGCGTTTTAGTTGCCTAGTTGCTCTGTTGTAGTTGGTACGGTCTTCAGGATATTTTGAAGTATGCCAGATTCTTCTTAGTCTTCTTTTCTCAGCTATTTTGTTCAAAAGAACTTTTGGATATTTCACGCAGCCTTGGGTGTAGTGAAGTTGCGGTGTAGCGGTCCAAGCTGCTTCTTGAATATTTTGTATTAAATACTCAGTCGCTTCGTCTATGTGGTCAGCTGATTTTAGTGGGAATCGGATGTTTGTTTTCATAGATATCTGTTTTCTATACAAGTTCCAGTTTGTCTTTCTGTTCGTTAGTGACGCGGGAGGGGATTGTAGAATAATTTTGTTGCCGACTGTGATAATTATTGGAGTGTGGTCTGAGGACAGTTCGTGGGAAGATTCTATGATACAGTTAGTGGATGGGATTCCTTTTGTTATGAATATATCAATTACATCTGGGGTTTTGGTTAGGTCGGTAGGCCAGTAGGTAGGTTCTCCTGTAGAAATGGTTTCTAGCTGAAGTGAGGTAACTGCTTTCAGCAGTTCTCTCCCTCTTGGGGTGATGAGCCTGGATCCCCATTGCGTGTGTTTGGCATTGTAGTCTCCTCCCACCATGTACCTATTTCCTAGAGACTTACAATAGGTTTCAAATCGTTGTTTGTCTATTTTGAATCTTGGAGGGCAGTAAATGGCACTGATGGTAATTGGTCCACTCCAGTCCATAATTTGTACAGTCGTTGCTTGAATATCCTGTTCCTGTACAGCTTCCTGTTCTTGATGTTTTATAGTGCTTTTTATTAATATTGCTGTGCCACCATGGGCATTGCCACTAGGGTGTTTAGTATCGTATAAAGTGTAGTTCTTCAGTTTAAAGTAGCTTCTTTCTGTGAAGTGAGATTCAGAGATGAGTAGCATGTCTATTTTGTTTTCGTTGAGAAATATTTCGATTTCTTGGCGATGATTTGCCAAGCCGTTGGCGTTCCAAGCTGCAATGCGAAGGAATTTAGGCATTAGATAGTTTGGAGACAAGCGACGTTATGAGGTTAATGAGAGAGTTTATTTGTTGACTTTGCTGCATTAGTATGTTTTCAAACCTCTCAAAGGAGTGCTGCATAATATTCATAATGGAATGGCTATTGTCGTTGTGTTCATGTCTTTCTACAGGCTTTGATCGCGCAACATCGGCCCATGTTCCTGCATTTACATGTCTGCTTCTTGAGTTTTCGTGAGAATAAGTACTTTCAATGTTACTGTTTTGTGTCTGCACATGCTTCTCTTGTTGAAACATTCTGTGTTTACTGGAGTTGTTGTACCCTTTCCTTTTTAGTATTTCTTGGTATACTTTGCAACCTTTGTAGTTGGCGGGATGATTGCCTTCACACAGAGCACAAGTCGGTTGACTTTTCTTTTCTTTTAAACACTTATCTGGGTCGTGTTCTTTTCCACACTTAACACACCTATACGGGTATGCACAGTACGACCTGGTATGTTCATATCTCTGACAGTTTTTGCATTGTACTATCTCGCGTTTCAGGCGTGGTGGTTCGAAAGCAACAACACAATTTAACAGTCGGTTAATTTTGAACACTTCTTTGTTGTTAGGTTTGGGCTCAAGGTCTACAAAAAATAGAGGCAGAGGTGATTTAGTTAGCCTGTGGCGGACATTTATAATGTTTCTAACTTTGTGGTCCCTTTCCAGAAGCGCAGCCTTGATATCTTTTACATCTACCGTATGATGTATGTGTCGCAAGACAACTCTATACGCACGTTCTTGTTTCAACTGGTCTGTATAGTATACGTGACTGTTGGCTGATAAATGTTTTATTATTTCCCTGTAGGTATTAGGAGTTTTCGGCGTTATTTTAATTTTGTCGTTTGCTAGAGATTTTATTTCGAAATCTTCTGTTTTTAAGGCTTCCTTTAAAAACTTTATCATAGCTGGAACATTATTCACATTTGGCACGAAAATTGGAGGTATAGTGGTTTTTGGAAAGGTTTCCTCGTTGTTTTCTGTTGTGCCTTCTATATCAAGAGCACTGAATTGATTCTTGGTGGGAACTGTATATACACTAGTATTACTATCGCAAGACGCTGTCTTTTGCCTTACCCTTCTATTAGCATCAGGGTCGAGGACGTCAGGGTTCGGCCTCTTTGACCGAGCTGGTGTGTATATTTGCCATACATTCTGCGTCAGGTTGACGGGAGCAGATGAATCATGATCCATGCTGTTGCTGTCGCTGCCTGTTGATTCTTCGGATGACATTTCTTGAAGTAAACAGCTTCCCGGGTGTCAGTAGCATGCAATCGCACTACATGCTACTGATCCTACCCGAAAATACTTCGGTAATCGACTGAGTTTTAGTATATGTTATCTTTTGTTAGGTTGATTTGAATATGAAGAGAATGAAACACTGTTATGCTTCACAACTGTAACTGTTCACTTAGAGCTAGTGCGCACTGGTTATTATCGCTAGACTTTTCCTTATCTTGGCGCCCTCGCGGGCGAGCAAGGTAAGACACTACGGAGCTGCGGGCACGATCCGCACACCACAGCGGTCAGGCGAGTACTGTGATGGACAAATCTGAATACCTGACAATTGGTAACAATGAGATATAAAATCTTTTTCTGGAAAATGGAGGAAAAATGAAAGGACTAAACAAATATAAATATTTGGGTGTGCTTTTTAACAAAAAAGTACATAGCCAAGAAGAAATTGAGAGACAAATAAGCTTGGCGAGAAAGGTGATATGAAGTATAAACTCTGTCTTATGGAACAAAACCATCACTAACACTACTAAAAGACACGTTTACTCCACACTAGTTACGACTGTTACAACATACGGTTCAGAAGTTTGGGAGGTTGATAAAAGAACAAGAGGAAAGCTGGTGTCCCTTGAAATGGACTTCTGGCGTAGAACTTGCTGTTGTAGCACATGTGATAGTATCAGGAACGACGATATAAAGAAAATGGATGTAAATAAATATATTCTTCACGAAATAGAGAAAAAAAACAAATCGTCTGGTACGGTTATGTTATGCGAATAACAGACGAATGATGGCTAAAACGAGTCCTGCAATGGGTGCCGACAGAAAGACAGAAGAGATGAAGACCCAGACTTGCATGGCAGCAGAGAGTGCAAGAGGCTATGACGGCAAGAGAAATGTAAGATGTTCTATGGTCAAATAGAGAGGCAAGGAGACTGACAGCGGAGAAACGGCGACAGCTGTAGAGTAACTCGGTACTATATACATTCTTAAAGACATTAGCGCATTGAAATAATTAGTGGCGCGACAAAAGCACATACTTTGTGATATTTATTAAGGTTACGAATTATTATAACTATATAATTAACCACAAAAGTGTTTTCTACAAGCAAAAAATATTTACCACGGATGAGATTCGAACTTAAGTGCGAAATATTACCCCGCAGTCATTTTACCTATTACATCACAGATGACTACCCTGCATCACGAAATGTAGCTTCGTGACTAAAATAAACTTCAACTTTCGCAATTTTGAAATATCACAGGTTTGAATAAAAAACTCCTTAGCCACATTAGCCAACTATTATCTAAATGAGCGAAAACATAAAGAGTGTTTACTGCTTAATTCGGAAGTACTTTGTTTTCATATTTTTTTAAATCGTCACGATTGCACTCGCAATTATGTGAAAAATACCCATATTTAGGAAACATTATTTCTGTGGTGATAAGGAAAAAGGGAATAACTGCAATTTTTGTCAAAATCGAGATAATACTAAATTTGGTATCTTTGATACTTATACTTTCATCAGACAAGATAATAAATATAGTAATCTGAAATATTTGAATATACGAGCAATGTTAAATTATCAAATAAATGGTTAAAATAAGGAAAAAGGGAATAACTGCATTAAAATCAATACTAAAAGTAATGAACATTAATTCTGTTTAATTTTATTAATTATTCTAAATATCATAACACTTTTAATCATTTTTTAGTTAATTTAAACCGAAATGAAGCAATAAATTAAATCATTTTATAATAAATAACAAATATTACGAATTTTAAAATAATACATTCAATCATTAATATTTACTTAAATGCATCTTCGTTGTAATTTTGCTTCTGTTTTTTTGACAATCTTTCAGATCTGCGCACATTTTCGTGCCTTTCAATGTCAGCTTGTTCAACAGCTTCTGCTTGAATGCTCAGATTTTGAGTGTCTACCTTGTTTAGAAAATGTTTACGCTTTCTTCGCGAAATGTGTGCAGTTACATTTTCTATGGTGCTAGAAGAATTCATTTCAGCGTCAACTAAATTTGCATGTACGATGTCTAGATCGGGATCGTAATTATAGTTACTTGCTTCGATGTCGGACAATAAATTTGTATAAAAGTCTCCAACGGATGGTCTTAAAAGGTGTAAAATACTCATCAGATCTTTTTTTTCTTTCGAAATGGTCAGTGGCCCGTTGTAGTAATGATTAAAATAATCTTCGTTAATTCTCGGTACACCTCGTCTTCTCAGATTTAATTCAGAAAAAGACTCATCCTCTGACAAACTTTTTTAAAATAAACAATGCCTACATCTTTGCTATAGCGCAACCATTTAACGCTTTGCATGAGGAACCTCTCGTCGTTTTCATCTTTTTGGCGCATTACGAGTGGACCTTTGAGCAAGGCCCCGAAATCATAAATTGAAGTTCTGTCCATTACAATGACTTTGAAAGGATTTCCTGTCGACTTCGCGTGTCGTACAAGTTCGTACCAATCATCGGAATGATGTATATTGGTACTCGAATGTTTTTTGGCTCTTTCAATTACAGAATGATCCACATCACACTCCATATGAGTGTGTCCCGGAACCAGGAATTTATGATCCATCAGTTGCAGTGTGGGATGGTTTGCAACGATTGCGGAAAACATTGCAGATACTGTTTTATTTTTGTTCTGGCCTCCACATGAGTCAGACCATAGAATAAGATGTTTCACAACAGGATCCAATTCTTACTTACTTCGCGACAATGAAATTTTTGTATTGGATGATCCTTGTTATGAATTCTTTGAATCGAAAGAATTATATTGCTGTATAAGACCCATCGATTTTTTTTGCTCCAAAAAGCAAAACAGTTACTCTTTTGTGTATATATATATATATATATATATATATATATATATATATATATATATATATATATATCACACATCAACACAACTCCATTGTTGCCATACTCAAAATTAAGAAGTTTACCATTACTCACTCAACTGGATAATTTTAACTATGCACTCCTATTTTTTCTAATAGATGGCGCTACCATGAATGTCAAAATTAATCTGTCAAAAATTATACTCACCTTTGCTCCATTAAATCTCGATATAAACTGCTCCGATTTGAAAAATAAATCGGAGTACTCTGTTTATTTTTCAAATTGGAGCAGTATTTTTCGTGCTTTAATGGAGCAAACATTCTGACAGGATGGGCGCTCCACGGCCCTTAACGTAACGTAATATGTTAATTATATTAATATATTAATTTATTATTAATTTATTTAATTATATATTATTGTTATTATTTATTTTCATATTACATTATTATTAAATTACGAATTGTGTATAAATAATTTATTTCAAAAAAGGAAAAATGTTTTAAAATAATTTTAACTGAAAAGTTTAACTACAATTTAATTTAATAATTCTTATTTCGTAAGTCAAATACTACAAAAATAGTATGCTTTTATTAAAGATTATATAGTATATATATGTATTCACTCCATAAAATTAAAAGAAAGATAAAAATAAAGGAAAAGAATGATAAATAAACATTTATGGAAAAAGGAATAACTGCAAATATTTAGGAAAAAGGGAATAAGTGAAAAATTAACATTTAATTACATTTATTATTATTATAAAATGTTTATTTGAAGTCCTGAAACTATGTTTTGTTTATACGAAAGTGTTGAGAAAAAACCTACGGTCAACTTACTTAAATCTGCAATAATAGCATTTATGACTGTAAATGCATTTTTCTCGAAATTATGAAAATTGCAGTTATTCCCTTTTTCCTTATCGCCACAGATTTATAAAATTATTAACACTTAATGACACAGTAATATTATGTAAAGTATCAGTGAAGTAATGTGTTAGAAACATATTACTAAATATTTTTAACAGAACACGATGGGGTTCGTCGATAAATTATTTAACGCTAAAGAGAGGGAGGTGGTTAGATTCTGCGTTTTTATGCTGCGTTTCTTGGGGGTCAGGGTATCAGTTCAGTGCGCTGATTCGATGATTTTTTTTAATTACCCAACATTTGCGAATCCATTAATTTTTCTGTCTATTACCAACACATTAAAATATTTACTAATTACTTTTAAGAAATATAAAGAAGTGGTGTTACGATTTTCTGATATAAAAAGGCGTGTATCTCCTCTCTATCAGATAACATCTTTACTAACCAAAAACTACGTTTCCGAAATGTGTCACAAATAGAGATCAGATGAGAAGTTTTTGAACTCAAACTTGGTAAATACGATAGCCGAACTATTTAGATATGTCGATCCAGATACCAATGCTCTTAAAGTATTCACTAAAACGTGAAAACAAGAGTGACTACAAACATTTAGCTAAGTAGGATATTTTAAGTTTCATTTCACTGAACTTCTGTTCCTAAAGGTTAAATTTCCAACAGGAAACTTTTTTTGTTTTTGAAGAATTTGTTAGTTTTGGTTGTCATTGGAATACGGCGTCGCCACGCAGGCCAGGGAGAGGACCGGGAGGGGGGCGGAGGGACAGCTCGGAGGCGGTCCTTGGGGCGGCGGCAGCGCGACTGCCGGCGAGCGACGCGCGTCGCGGCGGCCGCCAGGCGCCCAAGGCGCCCGGCGCGTCCATGGAGCTAGGGGCGAGGGGCATGGGACGCGCTGGCTTCAAGAAAAGAGTGGTGAACGACTAATGGTTGCGGTCGAAGAGTGTAGATCATGGCGAAAGACACGTGCAGCCAGGGGACGAGAAGGGCAGTAGGCAGTAGAAGGAAGCTGGAGACGGGACTCGGCGACAATGCCTACGACGACCACGGAGGCGGCGGCAGCGGCTCCAGCGGCGGCGGCGGCGGCGACGGCGGCGGCGGCGGCGGCGGCGACGGCGGCGGCGGCGGCGTCTGCTGCTGCTCCCGGACTGAAGAGAAGAAACCGGTCCGGGCGGCGGGCCGCCGCCGGCGAGCACGGGCGCGGGGAGCGGGGAAGGCGGTGGGGTGGGCGCGGTGCCGGCGCCGGCGCCAGCGTCTCGTCGCCCGCCAGAGGTCAAACCCGGCGCCGCCGCCGGCGCCGGCGCCTGGCGCCGACCGCCTGGCGCGGCGCCGCATGGCGCGCGTCGACGCTGCTCCGGCCGCCGCCTGCTCGCCGACTTGCGTCGCAGTGCGAGGCGGGGCGGGGCGGGGCGGGGCGGAGCGCGGAGGTACGGTGGCGGGGAGGACACATGGGGAAGGTAGGTAGGGTGGGGCGGAGCGTGGCGGGGAGGGAGGGCACGGGAAGGTGCCGGGGAACGCTCCGCAGCCGCGCCCTTGCGGCTTTTACAACGCGCGCGGCCTTGGGAACGAGCCACATTCGGCCCGATCCTGTGCGTAAAACCAAATGTTGCTGACAACTCACAGATATTCAGTTGTGTTTTACTCATTACTTATTAACTTCCTGTGGTGAGGGGTCATCAGTGATGGGAGAAATAAAAAAATATTTTAAAATATTAAAACAGTAGGAAACCAGTATGACAATATTGAATAGTGTTAGTAATCGCGTACAACGATCAGCGAAGTATAATTCAGACTGATTTACATTTAATACGAATTTTCCAGGGATAGTAGTAGTAGTAATAGTAGTACAGTAGTAATAGTAGTAGTGGTAGTAATAGTAATAGTAGTAATAGTAAAAAAAGTAATGCAGTCGTCAAAATGGCCGAGATCGTTAAGGCAGAAGTGTCCTAGCAATCTCAAAGGGAAGGTTCGCGGGTTCCAGTCCCGCCTCGAGCATGGTTGTATTTGTGTTCGTCCTTTCACACCCTATCATTACTATGTCATGTCATCTTCTTAGTTACCATAACGTTAAATCCAATAGTGGTCGCTAATAACCTAGATGTTGATGCGACCTTAAGAAACAAAATAATTGTAGTAATAGAAATAATAGAAGTAGAAATAATAGAAGTAAAGTGTAAGGGAAAATAAATAATCTTTTGGAATAAAGTTTGTTTTTGGCGCGGAAACCGGACAGGCCATAAACATTTTGAATTCTTGTGAAAAATATCAAAGCTGCTCCAAACCACTTTATACAGTTATCTAACGTATTGACAGTATTATATCACTGAATCCGTTATTTTCAGTTATTTACACAAGATTAACTCGTGAATACAACCTCAACTACGAAGAATGTTAGAAGAATTAAATAAAGCTAGTCGAAAAGTTGACTTCATCTAAACTTAAGTAAAACAAAATTATTGACAAAACACAAAGAAATCCCTATAAAATATGATGACAACCAGATAGAATACGTACAAGAATATACACACCCGAGACAACTGATATCTTTCAACAAAAAACTTAACCAAGAAATTGACAAAAGAATTACTCTAAAAAATTCTGTAGTCTATCCTTAATCATACTATACAAGCACATAGGCTTCAAAATAAAGAGAGAAATAACAGATTCTTAACTAACAATAAGTGATTAACAAAAGTGTGAATATCAAATAAAACGAATAACTATAGGTATCAATGTACGTCCTGCTAAAGTAGCTAATGCCAATGAAAATGTCAATAATAAGCGTAGTCAGAATAGTGAACTAACTTAGTGAACTAGAGAAGTTGAACATAACCACAAGTGTATGATCAGACAGCGTACTAGCTATGTTACAAGGCCGCACGGCACAAATCTTCCCTGAGAAATCAGAGGCCTTAGCCCAACATGGGATTCTATAGGCTAATAATGAATGTTCGCACTAAAAAAATGAGACATGACCTTTTGTAGCTCGATATTATAAACAAGTAGTATAATGTGCTTTGTTTCAGTGCAATACAGATCAAAACTGTTAAAAACTAGGTGGTATTCTGAACATGCAACTGCTCTTTATATCGATACCCTCAAATTTTCAAATAAGGTCCGTATATTAACTATGTTAGATACTTATATCCCTTGTTAGTTATTCTTAAAAATGCTGTAAATCATACATATAAATGCTTTGAAATACAAACATGATTTCAGATTACAATTAGTGTTTTATACAAACTACGACTAAACAACCAAGCACAATAATAACGAAAGAAAAACAGATCTTCTGTTCTCTTCTTCCTAGATAGGCCACATTGGGAATCGAACCTACTTTTCTAGTTTAGAATGAATTTATTATACAGCAACACACTACGTAAAGCAATGCCTCCTCCCTGCAGACCGACTTACGTCACTTGTAAATAAGAGTAAAAATAAATAAACAGAACGATGGAAGTTGAAGAGTTATTCTACTAATAGTTTTAAGAAAATTTACGCTGCAAATAAAAATATTTTCTCCACATATGAATAAATGTCTGGAGACTGAATATTTCAAGTAATGCAATAACGGAATACATACTTTTCACTTTCGGAATTTGGGTGTACTGTGACACTAGATAATAATATTTCGTGTGTTCTGGACGCCTCACATTTATGCAAAGACATTTTTCGTCATCAGTACACACGTCATCAGTCAACACCTGCTTTGCCTAGAAACATGCAGACCGTAGGATGTTACTCTCTGTCACATATATTTCGACTAACTCGCACTGACAAGGTAGTAGCCGAATAATAGGCCATTGTTTTCTTGTGCAAACGGTTAGGAAGCAAACAGTTGGCTTGAAAGCGATATTACTTTCTTGAATACAATGCACATCACATCGTTGTCATACACAATAATTCTGCAATCTATTCAATTGCTCCAACAGACAGAACAAACCAGAAAGAAACCAATTCCAGCCCGACTAACGAAGTAAATAATGCAAAATATATCTGTGTCATAGGTTAGGTGAACTGAACAGTCATCAAATTATCTATGATAATTTTTTGATCCATCTTTTTGATGGATCTCTAACATTTTTTTTATTCCAGCATTATAAACGATCTTTTACATTACAAGATATTATTCATAAAATGATATCTCATGGTACTGATTAAGATGTATTATGGCACGTGCCGTTTATGGCACCAATAATCGCGTCATTACATATTCAATCAATCGTAGCGAGGGAATTGTGTGGTGGTAGCGATACACAGAACAGCCGATCACAGTTTATTACGAACAGAAGTCAAATTTACGTGACATCACAAGAAAATGTTTCCAAATTTAACTTTTATTCTCTTATAAATTTATATGGATAGTAATAAAAAAATCACGTATGCATCTATTTGATAATATTGCTTTATTGCGTTTGTATAAATTTAAGAACCCCCTCCTAAAGTCGCTGGTTTTGCATTTATTCATATAATAAAACTTAACATAATTCTAGTTGCATATTATAGTATTGTTTAATTTGAATTTCCTTTTTCTGGTATTCCAAGGAAAGAAGAGGGAAAAGGAAGGAAGGAAGGACGGAAGGAAGGAAAATATATAAAAAAGGAAGGAAAAGGAAGAAAGGAAGAAAAAAGAAGGAAGCAAAAAAGAAGGGATGAAAAAGGATATAAGGAAGGATGGAATTGAGAAAGAAAGGAAGAAAAAAGGAAGAAAGGAGGGAATTAAGAAGTAAAGGGGGGGAAAGTAAGAGAAAAGGAAGGAAGGGGGGATTAAGAAAGGAAGGGAGGAAGGACGGAAGAAGAAGAAGTGCGGTGTGTTCGTCATCGCGTCCTCGGGCGCTTCATGAGCCATCTGGCGGTCAGCGCAAAGGCGAACTTCAGAGCTGCGACACGTTTTGGCATAAAGGTCCGCGATTTCAATATGCAAATCCCGCAGCCGGCGTTCGCACCCTCGTCGACAGCTCGTGGCGAGATTTCTGTTCGCGGACTTTTCCAATCCCCGCAGAACATCGTATTTAAATGTCGCTGCGCGGAGGCGGCGCCATCTGATGGGCAGGCGGCCAACCATTCTGCGGCGCGGTGGCTCGTGGGCGCGCGCCTGCCCAACGCGAGTTTATCTGCGCCCGGCCGCGATTCGCGTCGCATTACGCTCATTTACCGGGCTACTTGAGCGAGCGGCACCCGGAGACGTGTGCTGAATCAGTCTCTATCGCTCGTTTGCGACAAAGGCTGCCCATCATGCTTGCGCGTGCATCCATGTATATCATTTGCTACAAGTAATATAGGACTATCGTTCAAATTGAAAGAGATAACGTGTTTGTACTGAACGTCTAGAACTCTAGTCATGACTAGAAAATGCATCAGTTCCTTGAATAATATTTCATCTTCTGAATATTGCAGTTTCTTGAAGCTTGGAAAAAAGGCACTAATAGGATATTGTTTTCAAAACAGGGAGTCAATAGGAATGAGAAAATTGACTACAAAAAGAGCAAATAGATTAGAGAACGGAACCTACCATGAAAATGCACAGAAGCTAAACATCCATGCTCGAGGTGAGATGGAACACGCGACCTTTCGAATCGAAACTGAGTCCAGCTTCAGGCAATTGATTATGCTCCGTGATAAACCTAAGAACCTGAGTTCTAATCTCAGCTTTGACAAATTTGCTTTAGTTTGAGAAGTTTATGGAAATAATGATGGACCGGCTTAAGATGTGTGAGTCCCAAAGAAAGGAACTTAACCACATACACGAGTCCAAAAAAGAAATATTAATTTTCATTTATAATTATTTGATACTAATTTACATCTGAGATAATCAAAGAAGGTAGGAATCACAATGAAACGGAGCCATCCAAATGATGAATGAAAATATGCGAATTTATCAGTGGCATCACCAAAGGTAAGACACACATTACTGGCGTTGATATACGAAGAAAGGAGATCATGATTAGAGAGGATAATTTTTTATTAAGAAATTTGTAGATTATTTTCCTAAATTCTTGAGATTTAACATAATCAAAGAGTACTGTACCACCATGAACAGAGATATTATCACACTTGGTGAGTTTGCATAAGTTGGAAATTACAAGGAAAGAAGTGAGAAGTGTCAGGACATAAAGTCTTAAGTTGTTTTGGAAAGAAGACGTATATAATACAGACGAATAATACATCGAAAGGAACAGATAGTAACTGAGCATTAAAGACAGAAATACTGGAGAAAACTTTTGCTGGTGTAGTGACAGCTGTAGGCAAAAAAGAGATATGAAGCAAAGAATCTTTACGATATTTTCAATTTTTTTATATTGCTATAGATATTTCCTTTATATTATTTGATTAAACTGAGGCATATCACATTAAAACATCTGAATTTTCAAATAAGGCAACATTTTACAGTTTTCGGCTATTTTTACATATAGAACACAAATGATACAAATTTTATGAATTAACTACATTGTTCAAAGTTGCGTAACCTTACTCAGTCGGGACCAGCTTTATGCTCCCGACTGATCTCCCGACATGTGTAATAGTGTAATGCATGTAAGTGTATGCGTGTGCGTAAGTAAGAGGCGAGAATAAAACAAGGAAGAGGAAGGAAAGATTTCACACGGTTTTTGGCCCGTTTGTTAGAGCACTACTCCAAATTTCGCCTGGTGCTGATCGGAGATACCAAGGAAAACTACCTACCAGGGCAGCCGGACATAAGAATTTTCGCGCAGACAATGGCTGAATACGACCTGGTATCATGTAGTAGCCGTATCGAAAATCCTGCCGCCATTGGAACTCGAAACCTAAAGCCTCCCAGCCAGAAGCTCTGCAGTGACATCAGTTAATGCCCTGAAGCTCCTCAGCCAGCCCAAAAACTAAAATAAAAATGAAGTTAGAATATTTTAATGATCTCCGGAAGGCACAACTTGATCTTACTCCTGACTAACCACCAAGTTTCCGCTCAAAAGTTTACAGTATTAAAGTATTGTATAACCGTTGCAAATAAAACAGTACATACAATAGGTAAGTCTTGTTGACTCCTTCAAATGTTCACAAAAATTTATTATAATATTAGAAAAAAGAAACGTATTGTAGACCGCAGAGTTTCGTAGGAGAAGAAAATGGAATTTGAATCTCTAAACGTCAACATTTGCACTTACCTGGAGCGAGACTTTTGCTGCAACGCGCAGGTAACTTTATTCAAGAGCAGTTCTTAATGCATTTGCTTTCTATCTCGTTTGTTGTTGTTTATTGTACAGAAGAGACAAGGCGGATTTCTTGTGCTGTCAAACATCAACAAATGTATTTCGATGTTTTACGAAGGAAGAGGAATGGAACTGTATTGGTCGCGAGAACACGGCGTTACTGCGCTGCGTGGCTTCGTTTACAAACCAAAGCGACAAGCCAGGCGACATCTCCATCACTCCGACGTAATACATTAAATCATTCCAGATCACGATCAGCTCTCCTCCAGCAATTTATTGACAGACACGCACACGCCAGCGATTCAAATGAATTCCAGAAATAACGCAAGCTACACTTAGCTTCGCGTCGCACCCACAGCCAAGAAGCCGCCATCATGCGCAGCTAAATGGATTTGTATCAGCTCCAATTTAATCGACTCGGCGAGCAGCTAATTGGAATTAGCTCTTGGTCGCAGTGCGTAACTTTGTGTTGTGGCCGAGATACGTCACCGCCACAAACGAACGGCGGGCTGGGGAGGGGCACTTTATTCAGTGTTGACCAACCTTGTACATACGAAAAGCCAATTTGTTTCCCACACGAGATCAAACTGTTCAATATCAAAATATGACCAATACATTATCAAACTAGTGATGCAACTGAATGGCACAGAATTTCCCATATTAGTTTTCTATTTTCTTTGGTCTCGGTTACGTGTACGAACTTGCCACTCTTGCCTGCTGCCATCTATCGCCACCCAAAATACTTTTTTTTTTAAAAAATTTTCTTAATTTTTCGGTTTACTAATAATAGAAAGGAAATATTATTTTAAGAATATTAAAGAACAGTAAAACAGCGTCCTATATTGCAATTTTCTTCGAAAAAAATTAAGTCGTTTTTAAGAAAATAGCGCTTACGCGCTACTGTATATTCGAAATTTGAAGCACTTTTTCACAGAAAAGTTTTGAGCTTTCAAAAATCTTCTTTAGACGTCATTTGAATCACAATAACTCACAAATACCATAGTGTTTACAAATTGTTGGAAATGTGCATTTTCCCGGAGTGAGAGATATTAAAAAAATGTGTAATTTTTGTGATTAATGTGTAAAAAATTGTGTATTTTTTTTAAAACAAAAAGTACCCCAAAATGAACTTCACGTCACGTTAAAGGGTGCAATTAGCACTATCTGTTTGAAAAGTTTAAAGGAACAAAATTGGAGCGTTTTTGAGAAAAAGACATTTGAGCGTTTCTGAAATTGCAAAATTTTTGGCTACTTTTGACTTAAACGGTTGAGTTTTCGAGAAGATTTATGTGACATTATTTAAAGCACATGTACTCATAAATATAATGTGAGCAAACTGCTGCTAATGTAAGTATTAACGATGTGAGAGACAAGTCAAAAAAATTAAACTTTAGTAATTTAGAAAAAAGGCAAGAACAATATGCGGTATGTGCGCGGTATGTTGTCTTACAGTCTGCATTTAGCGCAATCTCTACTAAACGTTTAAAGAAAAACTTTGAGAAAATCTTGTTTTTTCCATTTTTTTTAAATTGCACAAATTGTACGCAATACTGCGCGAAAACTACTAAAATTTTGTGTGTACATGATATCAATGAAAGAACAAATTATGGCCAACAAATTTTATTTAAAGAAAAAATCTCTATCTTTAATTTTATTGTTGTAGGAACACCCTGAAAAAATCCAAACTTTTGTAATTTTCGAAAATTCAGAGTAAACCGTGAAAATCGGGTCTATGCCACATTTATAAGGGTACTTAACTCTATTCTTATAAGAAATTTATAGAATAAATTTTGAACCGTGTTCGAAAAAAGTTAGAAAAAGTCCCAAGAGATTCATGTAAATACCCCCAAAAACTAATGAATGATTTTTAAAATTGCAGTGCTTCGCCTCAGGCAAAGTGGACAGGGGTTTGTTCAATTCTGAAAAAATCCTTCGCATGGTTTAGGCCCTAGTGTTGTTCACATACACCAGACAGTCGGTCGGAAGGACGGACAGTCACACGGACGGACATTTTGAAAAAATACACTTTTTCGGGATCAGGGGCCCCAAACATGTATTTTAGTTGAAATTTCGAAATCGATTTCACGAAGCATTACATAATTTTCCCTATATTGCGTATATTACTCCGTATATACTTACGTATACCGGAAAGTAAAAATACAAATAATTCTGAACAAATCCCTAAGAACTATCACCCAAGCCCCTGGTAATTTCCAATAAACAATTACATCACGGACTTAACCTAAACTCCATTGCATACCACCTAGTCTTTAATGCCAATAAATTGTATTCTAACCTTCGCGTCATTAATCAAGACATAGGAATGACATAGGAAAATATAATGAAAATACAACGAGAATAAAAAACAGATATCCCATCTATTATTTTCTACGCATATTTTTCAATTTGAATTATTTTTGGAGGTGCTCTCCCCTCGTCAGTTGTAGTTTAGATTAGATATAGTTTGTAATAAGTTAGTTTTAAGCCAATTAGTGCAAATGAAGAGTTTCATGTAAAACTTAACTTTGTAAATGATTCCGATTTAAAACAAACAGACAAACAAAAAGTTTAAATGCTCCATTCTCATCGTGCACCTGATTCCTTTATAAGTTCGTGGTTGGGTTGGAATAAAGGGATTCTAGTAGGGTCTGTTTCGCCTAGAGAAGGAAAAGGAATAATTTAATCATGAAACTAAAGTACTTGTATAAAGTACGCTAATTCAAAGAACACGTTTATTGGGGGAGTTGGGGGGGGGTGATTTTGGACGATATCCTTCTCGTGGACAAGGCTGATGGAGCTGGGAGGACGGACAGGGAGTCTCGTTCGATAAAGGTAGCTCGGACTCGTGTTGTGGGATGTAATGGGGGAGATTGAGAGCTCTGAGGCAGACACACCACCGAAAGCGAGATCAGGTTAGAACGTAGAGCCATTTCTTCCCTCCACCCATTGTCGCGTACTGCGAGATTCCCCGTTGAGAAAACGATATGCGTTCTAATCCCACTCAAATATAGGTTTACGAAAATAATGATCGATACAATTCAAAACTTCACGATATATTCTCGGAATTTTTAGCAACAATGTTTAAAATATTCATAAGTTGTATATCAATGACAGGAAAAGGCTAGTGTTACAAATTCGCTGTATTCGAACGGGTCAAAAGGGTAGCACCATGCCGGCAATTGGTATGTAAGAATTGTACACCCAGGTCCTACGTATTGGCGTACTTTTATTTATTTTATCATCGCAAATATTTTACTCGCATTTTCGAACATTCTTCAAGTCAATATTCTTCAAACGACGCAGGGCCAACACGAAAATCGTAAAAAAGCATTTTATTCTGCACAGAATAGAAACCTTAGGTAAACTTTACAAGCACACACATAAAATTATTTATTAATTAAAAATTAGAATTGATAGGGTTATTACTATTGGAACCGGGGCGGGAGACATGCATTCCATGCCTCCTACATCCACTAACCTTCTGTAATATATGTTTTGACTACCCTGAACATTACCCTGAATACGTGTCACCACAGGTGCCACGTATGACTTGACATAGGAAATTCAGGAAATTCTGGAGTGGTGATGCGGTCAACGATGAACCCCAGCGTATAGAAGAATTTTCTTAACGATGGGATGATTTGACAGCTAGTGCTGGCAACACAACTGACGATTCTGTGGTCGTTGTGTCCTTGAACTTAATAGACTCTCCTTCCTCCATTCGTTCGTTAGCAGTTGGCTAACTTGTAAACAGATACGACGCTCCTTGCTGTGATGTCCTCGTTCGACGAAGATATAGTGCGCCACGAGAAATAATTGAAATTAGGAAGTGCAGAGCTTTGTGCTCTAATGTAAAAATTCTTTTTTTAAAAAAAAAATTATATTGAATTTAGTTTTCATGTGATAAGTATTATGTTTGTTTTAAAATCGAGTCTTGAATGTGAGATGCGTACTCGTGACGTTGCACGTGTTTCCGGCATCTGTGCTGGCGATGTGCTGTGCATCTGTGTGGCGACTGGCGACCTGTGTTTGACAGCTTTTCGTGATATTTCGTGATTTTTTGTACAATTGTACACGATTGTGAACAATGGGAAGCCAGAGTGGGCGCAAAGTGCATCCCTTGCTTGTTCACGCCAGCGACAAGAAGATATTATATCCGTTGCGAGGAAAATAGAAGAAATGCAACAAGGAAGACAAAGCAGGATCTGTTCTTATGCTCACAGCAGAACTGCTGAACCTGAACAAAAATACAGTTTTAAAGTAAGCTGCAGATCTATAATATGTGTGTACTTTATTAAGCACTCTTCACATAATTGATATTTATATTTGTACAACTTTTTTTTGTTAGGTTATGCTACCAAGACTTGGCAAGACTCAAGTACTTTCAGCTGTGTGAGAACGTACCTGAGTGAAGAACAACATTATATAGTTTTACATGCAGGACGTAAGAAGAGGTTTGTGGATGATGCAGAACTAGTGTTTCCATCTCAAAATAGTAGTGAAGAGTACCATGGAACAATGAATGGAGAGATGTTTGAGGAATGGATGGAGAATACTCTACTTCCAAAACTTGATGAACCGTCTGTTATTGTGCTAGATAATGCTTCTTATCACAGTGCTCATATAAGTAATAGTTGAATATCAATTGCTCTGTACTCTGTAAAAAAGAATATAATAGCAATATTCTCATTTCTGTAAATACAAAATGCAAAACAACAAAGATGATGTGACTTATTTTCCAAAAAGGAAATTATGGAAATAATTTTGTGTTTTCTATGCGTACAGTTCGAGAGATTACCTACAAGAAAGTGGACAAAGCTGCAACAAAAACTTCCTGGAAAACCACAATATTCCATTTAAGGCTGATGCACTTCACCAGGAACTGTTTGCTTTAGCTTCATCAAACAAGCCAGAGAAACGGTATGTATTTTCTCTGAATGCTTTGCCCACTTATAATAAATAATCTACAACCGCAGATAGTGGTCAGCAAATTTAATTATAAATATGTTACTGATTTTCAAAATTTGTATTTATGAATGTTCTACAATGATATACTGACTTCTAACACATTTCATATTGAGTTAAAAGCCTTCTTATAAGAAGAAGCATGACACTGTTGAGAATATTCAGAACAGTTTTTGTGAAGTAGAATATTTTCATACCAGTACAATATTTGTAGGTACCGTGTGGACAATATTATTAATGCTGCTGGACATACTGTGTTGTGACTACCACCCCATCACTTCCACTACAATCCAATAGAAACGGTGTGGAATGATTGCAAGAGGTATTACAAAACTCATGTTGGAAGTCAATTTGATCGTGCTCATGTAAAACAAGTTTGGCACGATGCCCTTCATCAAATTACAGCTGAGAAGTAAGTGAATGATAATCATATTATATTTTACAGTTTGTTATTATTTCTTAGATAATCATTGAAATGTATATTGTGTTAAATGAGAACATTATGAGAAAATATTCAATTAAAAAATAGAATACTAATTTAAAGTGAACTAAACGGAACACTAATGAAATTTTCTCTTTTTGTTCCAGGAAACTTCCACTGACATAAGGAAACAATAAAATTTTATATATTTACCACAATTAATTAAAATAAATATTTACTACCCTTGTTAATTTCTTTCTTTAAATTTGTGTATTGTTTAAATGTATGTGGTATTGAATTTTGTGTATTGTATTATAATTTTTGTGTATTGTATTGTGTATTATATATTCTATAAATATGGATATTGTTTTTGATAATTTTCTTTTCTTTTTATTAACATATGTTTTATATAATTCTTTTAAGCAAGATAGGATTCTGTTTTGTAATACTGTTTATAAATTGTTGCTTTTCTACCATATCTCAGATTTACATTTTCATTACAAGCTTGCTTGAACTGCATCCAAGGGAAGTAATTTCTCATTCAGATGCATCTGCTAAATTCGTTAACTTATGTGAAAATGAATAAAATATTATTATTATTATTATTATTATTGTTGTTGTTGTTGTTATTATTAAATTGTGTCCCAGTGTAATGGAATTAACAATTCCACCCCTTTGGTCAAATCTCGTGAAATGACATATTTTTGTACCTTTACAGGACATTTTTAATACCCATCCCATTTATTCTTTTAACATCATAGAGATGTTCTTTCGAGATTTAGTATTTAAAATATTTATTTGAAAAATGAATGCTTGTAAAGGAAACAACTCTCAAGAAAACTTAGTAAAGCTTTTAGTTGTAGATCAAGGCATGCATTGAAAAGCATAACATTAGTGAAATATAAAGCAATCATTAAAACGCATTTGAGTTATGAGAGCATAGTACCAAGTTTTGATAGTCGGGATGTTATAATTATAAATAAACGACCCTCTTCACCACAAAAGTGGATGAGCCATTTGCTGTGAAAAGGTATTTGAACGTCCCCTGAAAAATCAGTTTTCTTTCCATTTACATTCGAGGCAGTTTTCTTTTATTGAATGTGATTGAATTAAGACATTTTGGCACTTATGTAAATGAATTTCTATATTTCCCGAACTCGCGTACGTGCATATAACTAAGTGAAACTCAGACATCTCTTTAGTGATGTCTCGCGTGAACCGTAAACAAACACTACCAAGAGGCGTAACTAAACAGCTGACGCGGCGGAGGGATTCTTCTCTGAAGTACACGTAATGTTCACTTGTTTCGCGCACTGTCGCTTTATCCCATCGTTAAGAAAATTCTTCTATAGATATTTCCCTCTACTTATGTTTAGTTACTGTCTCGTCGTTATGGACACTTACAAAGGGAGTTCAATATATAATGCAACACATTTTTTTCTCGATGAATTTTGGTTGAAAAAATTGAAAATTTGTTTGGAACATCTTTAACTATTCCGACTTCGTCTCTTATAGTTTCATTAATTTCAAATATGTAACAGCACTATAGGTAGCTATCAAAATAGCGTCTGCAAAGGAGATGCATTCCAAATAAAGGACAGTTATTGAGTTTCTTTTGCCGAAAAACCTGGGCATCTCAGATATTCATTGGCGCTTGCAGAATATCTACGAAGATCTGACAGAATACAAAAGCACAGAGAGTCTTTGTGCGAGGTCAAGCAAGCCGGCCGCGCACAGCTGTGACTCCTGCATCGTAGGAGCTTGCGAACACCTTTCAGTATGATTGACGGATCGCAATCGAACATTCGCTTCTCAACTTGACATCTCTGTTGGTAATGCTGTCTCAATTGTTCACCATTTGAAATATTCAAAGGTTTGTTTGCGCTGCGTTCCTCGATGCCTCACCGAAGATCATAAGAGCAAAGAAGAACCATCTGTGTAGAATTTCTTGCTCGTTATAAGGCTGATCGTGACACGTTTTTGTCAACCATTGTCACAAGCGATGAAACACGGGTTCATCACTATGAACTCGAAACAAAAAGGCAATCAATGAAGTGGCATCACACCACTCTCCTTCCAAGAAAACGTTTTAAACCATGTTCTCAGCTGATTAAGTCATTAGGTCTTCTGGGACTAAAGGAGTTATTCTGTTCGGTGTTCTTTCTCATGGTGAAACGATTATGATAACTCTGAAGTGCATTGTGTTACTCTTAAGAAATTGAAGAAACGACAGCGTGTTCATAGGCACAAAAATCCAAACCAAATTGTCCTCCATGACAACGCAAGACGTCACACAAATCTGCGTACCCGAGAGGTGCTCACAAAACGTCAGTGGACTGTTCTTTCTCATCCACCCTACAGCCCAGACCTCGCACCTTCCGAATGTCCTGTTTGGTCCAATGAATGATTCACTCCGCGAGAAGCACTGCGCGGATGATGGGGAAGTTATTAATGCATGTGAACTCCGAGAATGACGAGTAGAGAGGTACCATGTAGGCATACAGGTGGCGTAAGGCTGTTGCACTGATCGGAGATTATGTTGAAAAATAGGGTTTTGTAGCCAAAAGATCGTGAAATAACATGGTGTATTTGAATCCTGAATTAAACAAACATTCTTTCAGAAAAATAATGAGTTGCATCACTTATTCAACTCCCCTCGTATAATCACAACCTTTATTAAACCTTCTTCAATCGCTTAACGGATTTGTACCAACTAATTCGAAACTGTTTCCATGCACAATGCTTCGCATTAATTCCGGCATCCTCTGACAGCAATTCTGCCCATAAACACTTTCAAATCTTAATTTATTATCTGTCAATGTAGAAAACATAGTTGCTTTTGGTTCAGCATAGTTAATGTTCAACTAGTTCTTTATAAAAATGAAGTGGCCATTTATGATCCCGGAATCCCTTGCGGAAAGATCGGCAAGAACAGAACATGTTACAAATATATGGCCTTGCCATAGCCCAAAAACTCAAAGTTTGTAACCACAAGTGTGCAGAAAATAAATAGAATATGCATATAGAATTAGTTTTTTTAATATATACCTTTTTTTCACTTGTATTGTACTTCCCGTAGTGGTCAGGCTTTGATTTACCTCCCTCACTGTTCTAGGGGTACCACAATGGCAGTGGATAACGACGTTAACAAGACATGTTTTTCAAATCAGTAAAATTAAAGCACTCCCTTTGCGAGGTGGTAAAGGAGTATGACCAAACTTACGGATGCCACAAAAATTTGTTTCAAATTTTAAGAAAACTATTACCCTAATTTTCAAACTATTTCAAGAATGAAGATTTTCTAAATTCCAGCAAGAAAGCGAAAACATACAACAGTAATACAACAGTAGTATGAATTTTTTCAACCATTGTAAATGCGAGATATGATTGCTAGTTGCCCTTTACTAAACATTTTTCATTTTCAGTCTGCAACTTTGTACTAGTATATCTCATAATTCAGTTGGTAATCAAGCCACAGCAGTGTTCTTCTGTAAACATGTTTCAAAGAATACTTTTTTACTTGTTTGAATTAAAAACGCATATTTATACTACGAAAACTTTTTTGGATGATTTACGTCATTTGCGGTAATTGTTTTTAGTAAATTGAGTAAAATCATAACACATGACCTTCTCTGGGATTCGACACTGATCCATCCAATCACCTCAAACTTAGGACACCTATGCTTCTCAGTCCCCCACCTCTCATGGAGTTTCACGACAAAGTGACCATATCACTGGCCTCAAAATTGATGTTTCCGGTCGCGTCAACTGCTAAGGTCATTAGTTTCATAAGTGTAGTGCATATTTTATCGAGGGGGTAGATGTGAGTTTTCGTAGCTGGATAGCGAGATTCGGGTGCGACATTTTCTCAACCAGATATTTCGCACCAGTGGGGAACCGCTCGAGCTGGAGTAAGTTCTAAGCTCCCGTCTGGTCTTGCGATCAGTGCGGAAGTGTAGTGCATTTCACTGTATTTGTAGGGGTGGTGATAGAAGGAAGGGGAAGGGAGGATCGCGCGCGGTCCATGGGCCGTTTGTTACAATACTGCTCCGGCATTCACCTGGTGTAGATATGAGAAACCATAGAAAACTCTCGATCACAGCAGTCGGCCATTAGAATTCTCCTCCAGGCAGCCCTCCTCGAAAGCGGGAGAGTGGGCATGTCGCTCGGCGCCGGCGCACTTGCCAGCTGCTGCGCTGCTTGAGCGTTGAGCCAACGATCAATCAATCAATCAATCAGCCTGCGCCGCGCGGTGCATAAATCTCAAGCGGGGTGGGGCGGGGCGGGGCGGGGCAGCGCGGGGCGGAGCGGTTTGAGACGGGAGGCGCTGGCAGCTTGTGTGGGCCGGAGACGGGGGGCGGGGGCGGGGGGCAGGGCGGGAGGGCACATTAAAATAATTACCTGCAATGCTAATGGTCGGCGTCCTTGCGCCAAGGCGAGCGGGCGCGGCAGAGAAGCAGCGCGCGTCGCGGCGCGGTGCGGGCGCGGGCTCCGCATCCGTAATGACATAAGTAGATATAAACGCGCGCATGCATAATGGCCGGCGCGCGGGGGCGGGGCCACGCTTAAACAGCACATCAAAGCCGCACGGCGAAATTGTCTGCTGCGGAAACTTGATAGGAAAGTTGTCGGGAGCAGTGCCTGACTGACATGGACACGAAATAATGATGAGACGTGATAGCACTAGGTCGCGGACAGTTCTGGAAGCTCAGGTATAAGTACTCAAATGACAGATTTACTAGTGAAATAAGAATTAAGTAATGATTTGACATGGCAGGTAGCTCTAAATCGACACACTTCCGGCACCTCAGGTAAAAGTAGTTAAGTAACAGATTTCCTGGTGAAATAATAGTAAAGTTGCACACTGCTTGTAGTTCAATCTGACAAGGCACTAACAGTGTACTTCAAATCATGGACATTATGGACATAAATGAATAAATAGAAACACATTTATATAGGAGCACAAATATATACACTGGTACATGGAAACGCATACATTGACATATTACAGTCACATTGTTTCAAAATCTGATGTTTCTCGCTTAATTCTAATATTCAGTTACGAGTATTGCCCCGGGAGGCAAATAGTCAAGTATCTTCATTAGTATTTGCATCTTGCCAACAAAAATGTCAATGCAGGAGATCTATCACGTGCAGATAGTTTCATATCTACTATCACGTGCAGATAGTTTCATATCTACTATCACGTGCAGATATTTTATAGTCAATTTAGTCCAAGATTTGACGACACATCAGTAGCGCTCTCGCGTCTCTTCTGAGCGTCTGAGCTTCTTCGTGCAGCAAACCGGCTCCAGTTCACTTCTGTGCCTCTGATTGGGGTCCTAGAGAGCGAGTCTCGTCCGTCAATGGCTAGATAGCTAGGACAGCTATATTCAGTCGCTCTCTGAAAGAGAATTCTAACTGTTGGCTGCTTTGATTCATAGTTTTGTTATGAAACGGCCGTCTTATCAACCTTAAACGTTGCCGCAACTGGACTTGTTTTCCGGAGAGGAATACTTCCTGATCGTTGCTGGTTCTCACCTCACCTCCACGCAGTGCATTAAGCGTCTGCATATTACGGAACCCTCATTGTGGGCGATTTAAAGACAGATTTTGAATGGTTGGATAACCAGGAAGATGACAAAGAATACGAAGGGGAGCAGTGGATTAAAGAGTTGGCGGCAACACAAATTGGAATTACAAGCCGAAGCGAGCAGGAGGGCGTCAATGGAGATTTGAGACAGCGCTATGAGACGGAATTGGATTTCCCCTTTATGGGAGAGATTGGATATGGTGAATTATTACGAATCACGATTCTGACATAAGAGCAGTACCAAATGCCAGTATTTAGAAAGGATGAAAACTTTCTACCTACGTGTCAATGTTAATCTCTTAGGAGAATTGTAGAAAGGACGAAATAAGTGACGACCAAAATTCTTTAAAAAAACTATTACTAACCATTTAGTTCCTACATATCCCATACGGATCGACCGAAATTCCACCTCCATTCTCACAGGTGGGCGAAAATGCGTAATGCATCACCCGAAGAGAGTGAGGATTTGGAGATGGAGGCCCCTTGCGAAGCGACGGAATCGACGAGTGCGTTCCCGGGGCGCACGCCCACAGTCGGCACCGGCGCCCGGCCAGCCACCCGGGAGGTCGTTGCGCCGGCCCATTGTCTTAACCCCTGCGTGACGCCACGCGCGAATATAAACATCGTTCATACGTCGCGACGGGAGAGACATCAACCGATGTCACTGCAGCGCCTCTGAGCGCTGTCGACTGGCACTTAGCGTTTCTTTGAACCACCGTAATCAATAACTGATTTTGACGTTCCGTGACAGATGGAGAGATCTAGTTTGTTTGATTCGTGACTATTGGTGAAGTAAGCGTTGCTCAATTCTTTGACTCCCTGATCAAAACCTATTTAATGCTTCTAACATAAAATGAAGGATTTTGGTGTAAAATACGAAAAATAATACGTAAACTCTTTCGAGATAATGTTAGCTCCACACACTTGGCTTCGGCGAGTCCCGAGCGACAGCTCGCAGAATTTCAAATAGGCAAGAAGCCCGGCGAATGTTCTCTTCTTTTCATGTGCCCAAAAGAGACATGTTGCGGGTAGGAAAAGCACCGAATGTTTGGCGCTCGCCAAACCGCAAGCTTTCAGGATTCGGAGAGCGGTCGCTCGCTAGTAGCCGAGTACCGAGAGTGTTGAGCCATTTTAAGAAGGATTCGTTTTGGTTTAAGGAATTTAAAAGGGTTACTTAAAGACCAACAAGCAGGAAATGGCTATTAGCTAGAAATTGAAATATTTGTATCACACTGCACAGACAACAAATGGCAGGAGAAAAAATTATGTGTGGCTAACAAAAACTATTTGATAAGGATAAATGTAACCCAATTGTGTATAATACGAAATAAAGGAGGAATTCAAGGAGGTTTGAATCAATACGTAGCCGTACTATTGGTAATAGTTTCGATGAATGTATCAGTTATGATATGCCAGTAGATCTTTTGAATAGATGCCGCATTTTTTGAAAATCAAACGGCAATGGAAAAAGTAAGGAACTCCCCAAAACCAGCCAGGTGCATTGTGATAGAGGTTTTACATCAATATTAAAATAAATTAATGATTTTTAACAATAATTTTAAAGGAAAACTACAACTCTATTTTTGCCTCGACCGGGAATCGATCTCAGGATCACACCAATAGAAGCTAGTACGCTGCCCATGACCCACCCTAGAGACTAAACATTTTTACCCTCTTAATAATATTTACCAGTTACTGGACATTACTTTTAAGTAAGAATGACATATCTTACAATGTTTAGAAATAGACGACAATTACACGTAATAATACAAACTCATATTAGTTTCCTGAGATGTGACTTACGATCTTAAGAGGGCAAAATAGTAGTGATTGGGGTCGACTAAAATTCTCAGAGGTAAAGTGACTAAAGGAACTAAAAAAATGTAAACACTTTTTTCAAGATAGGCCTCTTTCATGTTAATCCCTTCTGTTCTTCCCTTTGAACCCTCACCGAGCGATCTTTATCCGCCGCAAATATCAGGTCCGTCCACTTTTGCTTGTGCTTCGTATGCATGTATGCAGCATATGTATGTGTGCTCTGATTTGCATGTAATTGCAATGTGTACTATGCGCGCTCTTTGAGGGCCTTGTCGGCGCTCTCGTTACATCACGCCGATTCTGGGAACGGGGGCCGCTGATCGCCGTTGGGTGGGGAAGGGCGGAATACTGCGCAGTACTGGTGGACCGGAAGCCAACAAAAGAAACCTGATAGGACTTACGAGACAACTTTTTGGAACGAAATAACTATCCAGTTGGATTGAAAGCGACCTAAATTGCTAGGTGACACCCGTACAACAATACACTAGTACAGTGGCTGCCAAACCTTACGATGTTTGTGAGCAACGGAACCGTTTTTAAGTGCTACTGACAGCTGCCGTTAGAAACCAACACAAAAAAATGAAAATTTGGTTATTGTCTACAAACATACTTTCTAGTAAAATATAATGGAAGACCATATTTCTCATCAAAGTTATTAACTTTTAGGAAAAGGATGGCACAATTGTTTTTGTCAAGAATTTTTTAGATGATGGGAAAAAAAGCAGCGAGCGGCAGCTATTCGAATACAGTTGTCCAAATGCTTTCAATCTGTTTTTATTTATAAATTTCATGCTGAAAAAAGAAACTTCACAATGATAAACAGAGCTGCTTTTCTGGGTAAAGAAATAATTGATTTCCCATTCCGAATGAAAGTGCTAATTTAAAAAAAAAAAAAATTGCTTGAATTACACTATTATTAGCACAAAGCTAGCTCCTTATCAATGAGTAAATCAATCCACCTAAGCAAATGTCTGATATATACATGGAGATAGCCTCATACTTGCACAATCAACGATGAGATTGACAGTCACAGTTGCGCAGGATTACGCAAACGGCTGTTTTCGAGAGACATCAGTCTGAGCTCAGTGCAGCAAGTCCAGGTGAGCCAATCTGAGCGTGACACTGCGATTCATCGAAAATTTCCCGCGGAGCTACTAGTCGCTCGCGATAAGCGGTTTGACTCCCTATCTTTGAACTAGTAAACCTACAACATCAAATACTTTATCGTATTATTTGTAACGAATACGTTATGTTATTATTTTGCAACTGGTACCACAATAAAGTTTTGCTAACTCTTGGAATACTCTCTATTCACAAAGCAAAGCATCGAAAAAGTAATATATCTATTCAATTAACACTTTTTAAGTTTCGAGAATTGAAAAGTTGTAATGAAAACATTTTAACATAGATTTCAAGATACTTTTATGCTCTTTCCTTACAAAAAGTTCAAAGAAAAAACTTCAAGAATTTTTTAGAATATCTTCTATGTGCATTTTCAGAAAATGGTCAAAATTTAACTAAAAATGACGTTAATACTTCTAATATTTTTTAATGTTCATGAAACGAGTTCCAGATTTAATATTGAAGAAAATTAAGAACAAATTTCAAGCTTCGTTAATGAAGGAGCAAGGACAGCTTTGAAAAAGGTGAACTTTTGTAACATTGGAAAAATCAGACGTTTCCGCGTCTTATTCCTTGTATATAATAGCAATGTCCTCAGTTTTACTTAAAGAAGAAATTTGAAGTCATTATTGAAAAAAAAAGAATTTAATTCTGTTCACAGATTCACATTTAAAAATAATTATTTTTGGGTATCTTCAAAGTCCATTAAAAGTACGACTTCGATTCTTTTTGCTTAAGTACACAAATTTCACTATAATAGTGAAAGAAAGGGAAAAAACTTACGTGAGTTCAATATACCACTTTCTTGTTATCTTTTTTGTATTTTATTATACCAGCCTATTATTAAAGCCCTTCATACTTTCAGGTAAAGGACTTCTTCCCTCGTTTTCATTCCTGACTTCAATCCCATCATCAAAATTGCGGACGCATTTCTCTTTCAATGACCTTCTTTTCAAGAACTATTGTACTCAGGCTAAATGGCCTGAGCCTCGCCACAAATAAAGATATTTATTATATAGAAATTATATTATTGTAGATATTATATAGACATTAATATATAATAAAAAGACATTATATATTTATCGAATCTCTCCAATGATCGATTATCGATTATTTATTTAATTGTAGCAGAGCTTACAATTTTCGAAGGGCTACAACTTGCAGTGATCACGTAGTATTTACGGCTTTCTAGAAATCTCTATTCGTCTGCAACGGTAAAATTAGCCGCTTTAGAATATAGGTGTTGTGGTGCGTTATCGTTGGCATTTTTCATGAAATAATTATAAACGTTGTCATTGCCAACAGTAGTATTTATTGCAAGAGCAGCTTTCGATGGCTTATACTACCGGTAGTCGTTTTTGTGGCTTCCATTCAGCAGACAACTGATGATGATGGCTAAGCCATCGAAAGCTGCTCTTGCAATAAATACTACTGTTGGCAATGACAACGTTTATAATTATTTCACAAAATTAGTCGCTCTGTCAATTGCAACTCTGATTGGAACCCCTAAGCGCACAACCATAATCCCACTACAATGAACCTGAAACGTGTCTGGGAGAGACTATGACTACAAAGTATCAGAGTAATAGCGCTAGAGTTGCTGGATGAAAATAACAACACGATTTAACACTACATCGGGAAAGGGAACTAATGTCTGAGCTATTTAAACATTTTTTTTTCTAATGATACCAGTGACACATTCTTTCCCTGGGTACATACAAAGAGGAAATTTCACTAATTTTTTTAGGACCAAATAAATTTACAAACCGCGTGCCAAAAAATTAATTTCTCTACAAATCAGAGCAGAAAATTAAATTCATTTACCGGACTGTGCAGTTGCAGCTAGCTACGAAGTCGTTCGTTTAGCATTCCTTCCTCATGAGGAGAGACAGAGGGAGAGAGAAAACTTACTCGTTTCAATTTAGACGATCCTAGAATCAATTTAAAAATTGTAAATTTAGAAATAGGTGTTACTTGACTAATGAATTACATTAAATTTTCAGATTTTTTAAAATCACTTCAAAAACATTAGACTGTTCGCATTCTTGATCTTGAACTATCAGAAGTGCGCTTCCTCAAATCTATAATTTTTTGTTGTTGTAAGTTGAAGAAGTGTCATTTATCTTGTAGAACAGCTGACTAATAAACAATATCTTGTAATCGCCTAAAAACTGGAATACCACAACTGAAACAAATATAAACAAAACAAGGAATGAATCTTACAATCTATTCAAGTCAGCTTCGTGACTCCTTGAAGTAGTGAGAGTAGACAAGTTGCCAAGATAGTTGCAATATTTCATCCCGAGAATCACCGAACATATTTCAGCGACGTTTCTTAATGGACATGGCTTAACATTAAGTAGAGTTACTTCCATCTAATTACCATCCGATTAAGGAAGACGAAGGTGGTTATAACCACTTCTAATCACTTCCAGTCACTGAATTTCCTATAAGCACTACGTTGCAGGAATTTTAATGTGCTTATCCAGAAAATAAGAAAGGTGGAGGGAAACGTCTTATTCGATGCCTCTCCTGAACTAAAGAAATATTTTTCAAGCATTAATTTCGAAAAAGAAAAAAGTGTCGTTGTGGGTGGTAAGAATATTTGTTTCGCTCAACACTTTGCGGTAGAGAGCACGTAAGTTGTGAAAGCATGTACGAGCAACAACCCGACAATCCGCATTAGTAGCCAGTTTCCTAGTGCTCAAAAAGGCCCCATTCAGGAAAAAATTACATTTTTTATTACCCATTATATATGTCGTCGGAGATGCTGAATTCAAATTTGAGGTTTTCCATCTGAATATAATGTCTACTTTACAAAACAAATGTGCAAAAATCCGGAAATATTTCGTAATTTTTCAGTCTTTCACTTATATCTCGACAAATATGCGCTTTATCTAAATGTCCCACATAAATAAAGTAGTTAAAAGTCTCTACAATATGCATATTTTATCTTTCCCTTTGGCAAGAACTTCTGGCGCTAGGGCGCGCAGAAAAACAACAACAACAAAGTTTGTCAACAAAGACTTTTGTCCCTCTGGTTAAAACGGGAGAAAAGCCCTCTTCTCTCTCCCCTCCATTATGTCGTGGGAGTTTGCGGAATCAGCCGAAATCTTGCCCGCGGAAGCAGTAGGAATACTTGTGCCGGGTATTTGTATACTCCAGCCTTAGAGAACCATAAGATGACAGCATAGAAAGAAAACATAAGAGAAAATACATTCTGTACAAAGCAACATGTTCATATAATATTTTTTTACGAACAATATCTTTTGTTCTGTAACAAATTATGAAGTAAAAAGAACAAAATTAAAGAGGAAAATTAGTTATGAAACCAAAGCTTGGCATCAGGTAAGCTAAGTATCAGAGCAATTAGCGTTCAGACTCTTTTTAATAGCGACGGAGATAACGAGTCAACCTTCCTGGTCCAGCAAGGGAAACGGGACGCGATGGGAAGGCTGCCAAACAACGTCGAGGGGATTCTTCCCAGTGAACAGGCAAAGAAACGTAGTCAGGACATCATCGGTTACGGGAAATTTGATAAATTTGATGAAGAATGTCACTAAGCTTCGCGCACAAATGTAAAGGCGAACGCTCGTCTCGAGTTCAGAAAAGACAGACCCACACTGAAACATACGATCCGATTGTAGATAATAGAGAAGCCATACCCCCAACGATACCGCACAGAAAAAGGAACTTTTCCTCAGTATTGGAGCTTAATGTTTTACTTACTGTTTTAAACTTATCATGTCGTGTGCCCAGCTTTCTCACCTTTATTATTATTATTATTATTATTATTATTATTATTATTATTATTATTATTATTTGTGGCGAATTGATCACCTCGGAACAATGCCTACAACCGGACCTCCAACCCACAACGTGCAGTCATATTTATCGAGGGAAGGTTCACGTGACTTTTATGGGGGGTGACCAGCATATTCATGCTGAATCCATTTTACACCCAAGGTTGTTAGCCCTGGGTGTTGAGGTGAAATGATAAAGATGAAGGATGAAATGGACAAGCACGAGCATTACAGACATACACACCTGACAACCACGCCTGAGGCGGGAAACGAACCCGCGATCCGAAACTACCAGGCACTAGTCTTAGCGATCTTGGCTACCCAGATCGGCTCTCTCTTAGAAAATGTAGTACAATGGTGGGAAACATGTCGTATGGGAACTCGGGATGTGAATTTCGTGTCGTTAGAATTTGGGGAATATAATGCTTCTAAATTTCTAGGATATTAACAACATGGCTCCACCGATTTAATCCGAGCAAGTATGCGGCTTTATCACTGCTTCTCCTTCCTGTCTCGGTTCTTTTTTCGTGGCTTTCTTTACTTTCTTATGCCACGGAACGAGCGCGCTGTCAGCATACTCAATATCCAAAAGGCTTAGCGAAAAAAACATTTTCATTAGGAATTCTCAACAAACACAACAAAAGGAACGAAATGGCTTAACTAGAGAAGAACGGATGTACCAAATTTGTCCAGTTACGTGTTTTGGTATTTTGCAGGACAAATATTCTGTGGTTTATTTCTTCGAAACATTTACCCTTTTAAATTCTTTTGCAGGCGTTTCTCCAAGTTCGAACCGTTTGGTTCGGATTTGAGAAATTTAGGAGTCGATTTGACCAGAAGGATGAATGTCCAAATTTGTCTCAGAATCATTTTAGGGATTTTCTGTATTCTTAAATGAAGGATAAATGAACCCAGAACACTATTCCTCCGTTGTATTGCTTGCAATTCTTTAACTTTGCTTCCGTATGTCTCATCTGAAATATTTCCGCAATACAATGGCGTCTATTGTTGTACAGAGTCCTTGAATGAAAGCGAATCCATTCTAAACTGCCCTCTTTTTAATTTAGTTTAATGGTACACTAAATATGGAATGCTTGATGTTGGACCACATAGAATAGTACCCAATTTTAGTAATGTTGTAAGATGGTAGGAATTAATTCTTGGATGCTATTTAAAATTGGTTACTCATTCACTTTTCTCATAGGGAAAGACAAAGAAGCCAATTGCATAAACTACCTTCATCAATTAAAAACACAACAAATTAGATCAAAGAGGTCGAGAAAAAATAGGTTTGATTTGCCAGTTCACACGGTTTCTTCGCCTCACGTAGTGAGATTACACCATCGGCAAGCTGCTCTGCCCACGCTCGGACGCTACTTGGCCTTACTGGCCTGTGATACGGTTCATGCCCGGCGACCCGTTCATACAATTGCAAAGACACTTGTATATGGCAGTTAAATATATGATATCCTCTCTTGGGTTGGATAATCCCATTAATTAACGTTTACTCTTCTGGCCGCAGGAGTGCTGTGTTATATTATCAATTAACACACGAGAGCAGGAAAGTCCAGCAGTTCATCAGAGCGATTTCGAATCGATTTCGCAGTGCTGGAAAGGGCTCGTTGATTAAAACTCATTGAACCTTAATTTCCTCATATCAACTAAAGAATAATACATTTTACTTCAAAGTTCAAGTTTTATTTGGACATTTTCAGAAGAGGACGTTCTACCCTTACCTTCGCTACACAAGGATGCTACGGAGAGTATACCATAAAGAAGCTATTTATAACCGCAAAACTGACAGAAAATTACATTTTAGGCACAAAATAAGAATAATGAAAGTTACTATGATCAAACCACTGAAACAGGGACACACGACTCTGAAACAATAAAGCATTCCTCAATCCGACAAAATTGCAGCGCTTAAGTTCAAATAAGTGCTATTTAAAGGATGCATCTTGTCATTTTGTTATGAATTTAATACTGCTTTATTTTTAAAAAAAATCTACATGAACACTTAGACGCAGAATCTTATTGCCATTCGAAGGGCACCTGAAGATGCCGCTCTTGTAGCACGGAAATCTTGCCGACTCTTTCTTTGCCTTTCCTCTCCTTTAGTAGCAGAGGCTCTAGAGACTCCAAATACACCGATATGGAGAAGCTTTTCATCATTAAATATTGGCTCGAGATGTTTGTGTGTCAGTAATGGACCGAAACTCCCTCCTAACAAACCCATTTACCTCCGCCGCGATCCCTTCGGGCAGAAAACCTTGGCCACATCTTCAACACACAGAATCGGTTCTTCACAAAAGTCTACAAGCCCAACTTACCAGTGGCTCTTACAAAATAAATTTGTAATAAAACTCTCGAGACAAATATTGACAATTAAGTTCATTTGACAATGAGATCAAGTTATTTCCTAATTTCTCTTAATTTTCTTCCGTTTTTTAACGTGAGTTTGTTAAATTTAAGAGTGCCAGGCACTCTTGTTAAAACATACGTACGACGCAGATATGAATAACAAAAGCGTACGCAAGTTTCTGAAATAAACATAACCACTTGCCTGCAGCACAAAACTACCGATGACACAAACAACAGAAAATGGTTATTCAAAAAGAAGAAATCTCACTGCTCAAAAACAACAAATAAAATAATCTCGGATAACAATGCAATATTTTTTTTACAAAAACAGCCTTCACAAATACTGCAACAAGGTAGATAATATTCAGTACAACAGTTCTTTACACACCATATACATAAAACAAGTTGCTGTTCCACTGCCCAACAAGTAAATAGCAAATAATTAATGGCATACATGCGTGCTACCTCTTCCTGTAAACCTTTATGTCGCGTATCGTCAGCTTCATTGGAAACAGTGACGTACTAAATATGAGAATTCAGTCATTACGAGCAATATGAAAATAGACAAAATGATGCCCTTATATTATTGCGCCATTCATTCAAAATCGATATATTGTCATACTTTCATACAAAATCGATATACTGTCCCCTAAGTGTGTGGGAATTCATGGAAACCATAAACACCTCTCATACAATGGCGTAATTTTCATTCAATTTCTGTGTGCATCGAAAATTAGTAATATAGATATTTTTTAATAAACTAGTAGTTCCTTAGTTCCTAGTAGAATTGGAGTGTAGACTAGAAGTTCCCCAATGAATAATTCGCACTACCCTCATTGTGTTTCTGATTTCAAAGAGCATTTAAACCTTCATTTTTCATGAACCTTGTTCATATCTGTCAAGAACGGAGGTCTGACATGTCAGTTGAGTTCACTAGCTCTGCAACTCTGTTCATTGTTAGCAGGTTTGTCAACGCATATTTTGCGCAACACGTGGTCATTTCACACATCTTTATTTAACTTCTTCAGATTGATGAAAGCAATTGATTGCAAAAAGTTATTAAAATGGCGGAAATAATGAAATTTCCCCTTTTCATCTAAACTTTTTTCAAACGAGTTAATGAAGTGGTTATTTAGATCTCATATGTGAATTTCACTTTATAATATAAACTCTTGATACCACATTGCCCTTAGTTCCTTGCATATCACATGACACTTGATGTAACGAAAAAACGACGCCATATAAATCTATCAGACACATATTTTATCTACTTTATATTTTATATTAGACTTAATAATCCATGGATTGTACTTGTTGGTAATTGGCGCATGTTGATTCAACATGCATTCACCGTTTTACATGGCTGCAAACCGGCTTAAAAATACACAAAAACCGAGGTGACTGAATATTGAACATGCCATTTTTGCCTACAGGTGTTCACAGAATGCCACTGATGTCAGAATTCGTGCTAAAAATAATGAATCACCTATGAGAGTATCTTTCGCAAGCTAATTTAGAAATACCAACATTTAATTCCTGTGCCAAAGATTGACTTGCAGTACTAGAAATAAAAAACAATTTTGATACGAATTCATGGAAAATTTCAATTATCTTGGAAACATATTAGTTGCACTTGAGTATTGCCCTGGCAGATTAAGAACAAAAGTACAGAACATATTGTGCCTTATTTGTATGCCGGAAGGCAAATTATTTAGTGAAAGTTAATTTGAAACACATTGTGTTAATAGGCAACAACATTGCAATAGCGTTACATATTACACACTAACTACTAATTAGCCTAATAAAGGGTAATAAGTAATTAGCCTAATACAGGTAATAAACTAAATCGTACGAAAACGCAAGATTCTACTTGCATTAGTTTTCACCAAATTTGTTTTCCAATGTGAAACATTATGTTTCATTCCGCAATCGATGAGCTGGAAAGCTTTTATTTCCTACCTGTATAATTTCTTCTTTAAAACCACGCAACGTACGACGCTTTTGTACACACCAACGTATGAGCGTTTCGTCATGCAGGGAGCACGACAAACTTTCTTCCCTAGTGTACTCCCTCAAGGTCAAATTACAATCATTACGCAGAGATCAGCAAGAAACTGACATTAAAAAAAAAAGAATGTACCTTCTTATGGGCTAGCCGCTAGCGCTAGGCCCTCTCCACTCAGAAGTGGAAAGCCGCTTCAAGCAAATAGTGTAAAAGCGAGGGAAGTGCGTGTGTGCCGCATCCAGGACGACGACAATCCCGGAGATTTCATTAATCCCGTGCGCCACATTTGCTAAGATCATTATTCTCGTAAGTGTAGTGTATGTTTTATCGCGAGAAGTGGCGGTAAACTTCCCCCGCTGCACGGCGAAGTCCGGCGCCGACCTAAGCTGAATCGCGGGAATTTTCCCAACTAGATACGTCCCAGCCGGGACAAGCTCTAAGCTCGCGAATTAGTGGCGGAGGAATCGCCGCACGCTCCCTCCTGCCCGCTCCTCGTGCGCCGTGGGCGCTCCATTTCATTTGGCTCCGGCGCGCGGACGTCTGGCGCCGGGCAGACGGCACATATCACCGGCACCCTGGCGCCGCCCGCTACCTTCCCTCGCTCGCCGCGCCCCACCCACCTCACCTCACAGCCCCTCTCGTGACACCGGCAGCTCCCTGCCGCTCCAACCCCACTCTACTCTTCCGTGCCACACCTCGTCTCACCCTCATTCTTATCTTCCACTACCTAGCCAACCTCACCCCTGTCCTCCCTGCATAACTTCCCCTCTCCCACGCCATGTTCCACACGTGTAGGAACAATTTCATTTTAGCTTCATCCCACCTACCCCGCCTCGCCGCAAGCTCTTGCCCACTCTCTCCCTCTCCTCTGTTCAAATTTTTATATGCCTCGTCCCGCCCCACCCCACTTCACCGCCCCTACTCCTTCTAGCCTTGTGACACCGTCAGCTGTCTGCTCCTCCAACCCCATTCCACTCTTTCGTGCCGTACCTCGTCTCAGCACTGATTCTGATCCGCCCCTATCTAACCAACCTCACTCCTCTTCTCCCTCAACCACTTCTACTCTTCCTCGCCTTGTTTAACACCACTGCACATGCAGGAAAAGTTCCATCTCAGTCCCAACCCATCTACCCCCCCCCACGCCCCACGTACACGGTTACTCACCCCACTCCTCGCCACTCGATTGCTCAAATTCTTCTATGCCTCGTCCCGCCCCGCCCCGTCCCACCTCACAGCCTCTCCCACTCGAGCGTTCTGACACCTGGGGCTGCCCATCCATTCTTTCCCCATTCTATTCTTCCGTCATACTTCGTCTTAACCCTGATTCTGATCCACCCCTACCTTTTCAACCTCATCACCAGCGGGAGGGGTATCAAACAGGAGGACATTGTCGAATTACCACATCCCAACACTTCGCGCTGAACATTAGTTAACAGCTTTCAGTACATGGACTTCAAATCACACTTCATTTTTCATTCATTGAAGGACACGTCTGCGCCGATTACAAATTAAAATATATTGCTTTTCCCTCATTTGCCTTAGGCATACAAAAATGCAACTCCATTAAGAATCGCAGCAGAGATATTTCATTCGAAGTTTATATCATCCCACCCATGAGGTTGCCACCCAAAGCAACCAACTAAAATATGTATCTAGAATTCCGGACGGAAGTTTACGCAAGCATACAATCTTCAATTCAGAGACCAGAGGGCTCTTAAGCAGAATGCTAATGCGAATGCACGCAGCAATTACGGAGTGAATATCACGTGATGTGATCATTCCTTACATAACATCATAAGAGGAAATAATCTGACGCCAATATTTGATTGCTACCCGACACTAAACCTTCACACACACACCGCCGTGTACACGTTCGCCAGAGCGCCGTTTGTACCTGGAGATGAGAAAGGCGTGGTGAGGGTGGACATTCGAGGAAGAACTCTCGCCCCGCCACACCATGAGAAAAAGTTTTAAAATTTTGAGTTACTATAATTTAATCGCGAGGGCGTATATTGCATATCTTACAAATCTCAAGTGTAACTTGCACAAATTCTGAAACTCGGAATCGCGTCGTTTGGATTGATCGTGCTTGTTTATTGTCCATTATTCATTCCTTTTTCTCATAGCAATTGCGATGGGTCAAAACACCTGTCTGAATGTTCGGTCATCATCAGCCGATATTACCCAAGAAAAGACCGACAGAAATGGCTCAGTCTAACAACTGTTACCATTCCAAGATTTCGGAGGAGAGGATGGGAGTTCCGGAGGTTCAAGTCCCACTTTACTCTCTTCCCTCCTTTTACACACACTTATACCTATATTAACCACATAGTGAGAGCAGTCGGAAGCTTTCAGCGTATGATGGTCACTGATGGGACGATGGGTGAGATACTTGGAGGGTGAAAACCCCGTAAGGAAACGTGTGAATCTACGTCGGATTATACTTTCCAACTGGGGAGGAACATCACCACCAACCGTCTGTAACTTGCGCTATACGTACCGGACAAGCGATCAAAGTAGTTGACCAGCCCGGAATCTCGAAATATAAATATTATACCCACTCTCACACTTACATGCGTGCTATTGTACTATTTTGGATAATACAAGTGGAACTCAGATATATCATCAATCTGTCTTGGAAACAGGAGGGAAAATGTGCACCCTGTGGTTGGTTACTCTGGCTATGACAATGAGGCGTCTGTAACAACGCCGCATAAGCAACCCTTTCCCACTCACGGTCATGCCAACTCACAACACTTCTCACTTCGTACCTCTCCTGACCTCTCCAAATCACCCTCGGAGAATTGCTTGCCCCTCCTCCTGCCAGCTCCTTCTGCTGGGGTTTCGACCCGTGCCACGCTCCCCCAGGGTCACGCTCCCCAATCTCCGAGCGTAATTAATGCCGCCGCGAAGGAGTCCGACAAATGCCTGGCGGCCGCCGCGCGGCACCGCGCCGCGCCGGGGCGCCCGCCCGCCTCATTTGCATAGATCGGCCGCGATAAAGTCGTTATGGCTTCGGAAGAATTTTATTGGCGGGCGGGCGTGCGGTCGGGCGGGTTCTTTGTGACAATCCGCCCTCCGTCGCCGTCGAAGGGGGGTGGAGTAGAGTGGAGTGTGTGAGTGTGTGTGTTGGTGGGGGGGGGGAGTAGCGCTGCGCTAAGGAGTCCGAGGGTGAGCTACGCGCGGAAAGCCTTATATCACTCACGACGACAGCTCCTCCGGGCGCCGATATTCGTCATGATTAGAGGGGATTCTCGTAAAACAATACCTATATTGGGAACGCGACCCGATAATTTACCAGACGTGACTGCCTGCCCAATTTGCTTTGCATTGCTTGCGGAGGCTATTCCTTCTAGATTTATTGGTGATGCAATAGCATCGTTGCCTAACGAAACATGACTTTGATTTGAAAAATAGTGTGAATAACGGTAAAAATTGAGTGCAGATTTATATATCATTACCCAAGCAGCTAATGAACACTCGGATTAGAAGGTTACAAAGACACTAAAAAGAGCAAAACAGCATGTTCCACCCATCATATACCTCGAGATCTGGTCAAAAACTAATCTTGGAAAAACTGAATGCTTTGCTCAGCATTTAATTGTTCCAAACTTTTACAGCATGTGACCACAATGCACAATGTTATTGATGAAAAGATAATAAAACATTTATACGCACCTCTTCAGAGGACACCCCCGTTTACTATGAATGATCTACAGAATTTCTTTATAGCTTTTCATTCTCGTATTATAGCACACGGTTATACTTTATTGGCAGAGTAATACACAATTTAGAAATACTCGTTATCACTTCAACGTTCAACGTAATAATGCGATTAGTATAGGGTGTTCCTCACAATTCTATAAATGCGCTCAGATTATTTTAATTGTCAAACCCGGAAAACCACATCCTATTACAATTACCTTGCTGCATCTCCTTTCTAAAGTGCTTGAAAAACTGTTCCTCTTGAAACTGCAACCTAAACTAGAAGACTGGACACTTTAACTTGAAAGTTCGTTTGTTCACAGTTTGCTGATAGGTGATCACCTGCACAAAACACTCATGAAATTGTATGATTGCAATTATTTTTACTGTGTCCAAAGTCTAAAGACCGGTAACATTGTAGGGGGCCCTTGGTTTTCTTTCTTCTTTCTGGTTTCACAATGTCATTGCCTATTTGTTTTATTTCTAATACATCCTCGATTTTGGGAGTTCCATTAAAGTCTACTGTCACTACTGGGATGGGGGAATTGTTTTTATATAGTCGAGTAACTTTTGTAGCAGAATTGAATTTGTTATTGATTTCGGCTAATATTTCATTTTCTGAGATTGAAGGATGAATATTCTTGACCACTATTAAGTATTTTGTACTAATTTTATCCGAATACGTGTGAGGTTATTTTTTGGTGGCCAGGAAATATTTAACTGCTTTTCGGAAGTCTGTCACTGATTGGAATTGAATTCGAATCTTTTGATTTTTGACTTCTGTAGTGAAGTTGAATGAAACGTTAACATTTATTCGCGCATTCGCGAGAGAAACTTGATTTTCAAAATTAGAAACAAAAATTGGTGGGATTTTATTTCCGTCACTTATATTACCTGGGATCTCTTCGTTTAGCCAACTAAATCTGTTTTTGATTTCTACATTGTATTGACTTTGTAGGTTCGACCCTGCCGGAGACTGACTGTCTGTGGTTACACGTTTAAGGTCTCTATTATCACTGTCGTTACTGCTGGCTCGCTTTTCTTGCGGCATTACCTTGTTATGATGCGGTTGGGCTGAGGCATCTGACTGTTGTGAATGCATTCGTTCCTCGGGATTCGTTCCTCGGGCCTGATGATCCGGCCCGGAATTGAATGTTGTTGCTTGCAATGTGTTGACGTTGAGGCGGTATCTCAGTGAATTCCATGCTGTCCGTGAGGTTCACGTTGCCTCCGTCGATGACCACATTAGATGACTCTTCCGAATGATATAACGAATTTACGGCTCACTGACCATTCGCCCTGTGCTGGATAAATCATTGTTGTTCATTCAACTACTAAAGCACTAGAAGGGAATAATTATGACCAATGAACACTATTTCGAGCGCAAACTTCCTAACGTTCGGCGTGATGTTGAGTTGCACTTTCACACTTAACGATTCTAGCTGCTGTTAGCGGAGTGACTGCACTGGCCCGCAGCTGAAGCGAGAATGATTATCAAAAATTACAGATCAGAGCAGCTGGCCGCTAGAATTCTCTTCCAAACACAGACTGAATTCGGCCTAGCAATCTAGCTAGTATGAAAATTCTGTTACCGTCGGGACTCGAACCTAGGACCTCCCGGTTAAAGGCATTGTAGTGGCATCAGTTGATTCCCTGAGTCACCTCAACAGGTGTGTGTGTGTATAAAATCTAGCCCTGGATGTAGTGGAGCTATTGATTATTTTTCAATTATTAAAATACTGAATTCAGAAAAATCAATAATAAATAAATAAAATAAAATAAAATGAATTTACCACAAAAACTTACTACAGGGAAATAACTAACTTTCTCTACTGAAAATATTTCAACTAGCTTCAATACGATATTGGTTACAATCCACAGAAAACCAATTTCCACGGCCTCCGGGGTAGTGTCTAGGGGAAATGGTGTGGGGACTTAAGCCGTATGGCAGCAGCACATTGGATAACAATTTACACAAGCAAATTGCCACCTCCACAGGAGTGCTGTGGAGAGGAAATTGTTAAAAAAAGAACAAATCTCAACCCGCAGCGCTACCTCGGGCAGTGAGAGAGCAGGGTGCCTGGGGTCCTCACCGGCGGTATACGCGGCCTGCCTCCTCCTCCACCTCTGGCCCCTGGAGGGCGCCTGGGCGGCGGCGGAGGCGGCGGCGCGCGTGAGGGCGCATGTGATGGGGGCGGCGCCACGGCGAACGCGGCGCGGCGCGGCCAAAAAAGCCCGGCGCCGCGACGTGGCGCGGCGGGGAGTCGGGCGGTGGTGGGCGCCCGAGGGATCCCGACGTGGCGCGGCGCGGCGCGGCGCGGCGTGGCGCGGAGAACCGCAGTTTTACGCGCCCCGTGACCTTCTCGGGTGGCGGCGCCCCAGCGGCTCCCCCGCCCTGTTCCACTCCGTCGCGCCGAGGCGAGGCGCTCGCTGGCTGGCCCGCGCGCCGCAGCCTCACGCAGCCGCTCCGCCGGCGCCGCGCATTGTCTGCCGCGCGGCCCCCTTCGCTCCGACGGACGCCCAGCGCCTATTGTCACGTCGCGCGGTAATACGCGTATCACCATTAGCATTACGGACTTCGGCACCGTTCACGTCACACGTGCTCTCATCGCGTTCCTCGCACACATGACGCTGCTTTTGTCGGGGCGTTCCCTCTATCATCCGCGTCAGCGTCTTTCCCATTTCCTCAGCTCCCATCGTCGACCAACGTTATCGAAACTGCCTACGCCATCAATATCTTGGCGCTTTGAAGCTGGAGGAATCAATTTCCAGGGTCCACGATTATATTGGTGGACTTACGCAATCACACGTCTGTAGTACCTGCCACCACACCGCAACCGCCGTGCACTACCATTACTCCTCTTCCACCTATTTCTCAGTGCCATGCCCCAACTGCAAGCTTTTAAGTCATTTATCTACACCAATAATGTCAAAATAGTTGCTGCTAACTAAACTTTGTGGAACGATGAAACTATACCTCCGCTCTATTGAAAGTTCCTCTGGAAATTATATGGAGAAATCATAAGATTATTTATTTATATATTTATTTATTTATACGATTCAATTATATAAATTAATTATTATATTAAAAAACGATATATTTTCCAACTCCTCGGCGAACAGCCTTAGTGTTGTAGGTATTGATATGAGGTCTGTTTATTCATTTAAAGGAAGTGCTCTTTCCTTCATAGAACTCCCAATAAAGTTATAGGTTAACGGAGTAGTCATACTGGAGTGTTGTAGTGACTTTAATAAATAGGTTTGTTTAAAATATACATACGTGACTTTATTTCTCTTTAATCCATTAATACATACGTACCTTCTTTCGAAAAACAGTCTAAATATCACTCTACCTTCTGAGTTTCGCGGATAAATTTACTAGGCTCGACAGTAAACTCACAATCTCCTCTGGCATTGCCTGTGATAAGGTCATGACATGTGCGCCAGTGGCTCAAGGTGTGCTGTTGCTGAGCACTAGACAACCTTGATCTCTCTGATCTAGACCAGGACGGCTCAAATGACTAGTTGTCTTGGCGAATCCTGGCCCAGTGCTTATCTGCGGACAACAGGTGCGGCGCGCTGCGTATTGAATCATCCCGACGGGAGAGGGAGGCGAACGGGCTGTCGACTCTAGCCTAGTGAATGTACCAGTCCATAGCAGGTTACCGAAGGTAGTCTGCAATGGTTAACAATTCATTAATTTGAGCATCCTTGAGTGGTATTGAGTTTGAAGAACATGCTTTCGCATTTACGTCCTTTATAACGATTTAAAGATTCATTGGAGTCGCAGGTTTCAGGGAGAGTGACGAAGAATGCGGAGACGAAGCTCGAGATTCAAGTGGCGATTGGCTTCTCATCCTGTCTTGAAGCACAATTTAGCAATCGTCCAGTTCTTAATCAACCATGCAGTTAATCGCAACGACAAACTGTCATTGAGATCAAAGGAAACGGGTAGGCGTAATCATCTTCATTCGCCCATCCTTGGGACTCACTCTCATTTTCATTATAAATATGGTTCATTTGAATGTAATGAACTATGAATATTATTTACAATTATACGGTTTAGAATATTAAGTAGGGGGTTGTAGCGACAGACACTGAATAAAACGATTCTTGCCGTTTGAGCTCACAGGGAAAGGTTTCGTATAATACCATTATCACGCCATCCGCAGTCGTGGCGCTGTCTCACCGGTGCGCCGCGGACTCTCCGCCCGCGCCCTCGCCCGCGCCCGCGCCCTCTCCCGCTGCGCTTGTGGCGGCGCGGCGGCGGCAAGGAATGCGGGCGGGCGGCGCCCCGCCCCCTCTCCGCCCGCCCCGCGAGGCGCGGCGCGGCGCGGCGCGGCACGGCGGGCGCGGGCGGGCACGGGCGGGCACGGCCCGAGATGATTTACGGCCGCGCCAGCCATTATCCGCGCGCCGGCGCCCTCCGCCCTCGCCCTCGCGATTACACCTCCACCGCCTCCGCCGCCCTGTCTGCCCACCGCCGCGCCCGCCGAGACGCGCGACAATACAAATCGCGCGGGCCGCAGTCGCCGGACAAAGGACGGCCGGCGCGGCGTGGCGCCTCCGCCGCGAGCGGCCGCCCGCCCGTTTACCTCAGGATCTCCGGTTTCGTGCCGCGTGAAAGCCCATCTGCTGGGCGGGATTGGGGTGGGTGAGGTGGGGTGGAGCAGGGTGAGAATTCCTGCGGCCGCGCGTCCTCTCCCTCGCCCGCGCCCGCGCCGTGCCACCGCACAATGGACGGCCAGGAAGTCGGTTATAGTGTCGACAACGGCGCCTGAGAGTTTATGTAGCGGGCTAGTAATAGACCGGGGGAGCGCAGCGCCCCGGCGCGATACAGTGGCCGGTGGAGGAGGACCGCCGGGAGGCGAGGGAATGAAAGGGGACGACAGGCGCTGGCGTGGGCGAGGCCGCGGGTTGAGGGTGAGGGCGCCGGCGCAGACACGGCCGCGGCCGCCGGACCATGTCGGTGTTCCCGGTCACCGCCACTCAACGACGAGAAGACACCAGTTGGTGCTGTGGTAAGCGAAGTCTCACAGTAAATTGTGTAAAAGGGGAATGAATATATGTGTCCTAGGTGCTTATTCCCAGTCTATACAAGTGGAATTCACGAAAAACAAAACGGGCAATCTCCGTCTTCTCTCGTTTCCCCTGTTTCTCATTCCACCATTTTCCCTTTCTTCATTCTTATACCTTCATAATAATTTCTTCGCGAAAATCTCTGCTCTGCTCAGGTATTCACCCTCCAATCGCAAAAGCCAAACAGTACGCTTTCGGTATGATTTCAATTTCGGACCTTCTGGGAATCCTCCTTCTTAGAAGATGTTTAGATGTTTGCACTCTTCGAATGCATTGGAGAAGGAACTCCCGGAAATTCCAAAGTGTTCATGTTTTTGCCTAACATGCATTAAATTGGTTTATCGCTAATACAATATAAGAGATTAATTTCAGATACTGATACATTTTCTGCATTGGAATCTATGTAGACGGTATAGTATAACTTTAAAGACGAGTTCACAATAATATGCCCACTAACACACGCTAGAAATATAACTCAAATTGTATAGCAATAACGATACCAAACCGATTAAGAAAGTATAAACAAAAACCGCAATAAAAGCAAAACAGGACAAGCCAAAAGTAGAACTTTGTTGCACGCACTTTCTTGCATAGTAACGCATTAGTAACGTATAAGTAATTTTATAACACCGCAATATCTGTCCACATTAACATACCTCACTAATCGCATATAAAACACAATACCATTCGTAGCATTATGTGCGAAAATTAATTCTTTTAAAGGTAATATATCAACACAAATTCGACAATTCGAAACTCTCGAAACGTCGTCCAACCATGAGAAGAAGTTCTGAAAATTCCAAATTGACATGGCGCGGCGTTGGCATTGTCATATTGCGAACTGATATCTCGTGAAAGCCTTCAGTAAAACAAACGTGGAAAATATGAACTTTCAATTACGAAGATTTGCAAAAATTAAGAGAAACTACTTACTCATCTTTTAAAGAAATGTATAGTAGTTTATTTAACAATCTAATTTTAAAGAACAGATTTCAATAAGTCCGTGAAAAATGTCTATCAAGAATATTGTAGTTTTGCAAGGTTAATGTTTTGCAATTTTCAAAAATACAGAGAGGCAATGAGAGAATGAAGCGATTACTTTCTAAAATTGCAGACATATCAAAGAAAATGGTTAATCTTTACACGAAGAGGGAACAAAAAGGAATGCATACGAGAAAAATAAAAAGGATGCGGACATCTGAAGAAAACTGTAAGAGCAGTAAATTAGTGCTCTTAGTATTCAGATTGATCGCCAATTGGAAAAGGAAGCAAATGAAAACGCCTCTGGTCAAGTCCTGGCGATTCATCATAACTTGAAAAAGTCGACAGAGTTAATTCACGACATTTCTAATTGGTACCTGTGAATAAATGTCAATATATCAACTTTCATTTGTACGTTTATGCATTATGAAGTACATTTACAGCATAACATATATCATTTTTCATATCTACATACAGCATCAAATTTCAATTCAACGCCTATTTTTTATTTTAAACTACGTACGTATACATTATAAATATTTTTATTACCAGAGTTCGTATTTTAAATAGGGACTCAAAACTGACACCATCATCCATTGATATTGAAAAGGCGCCCCTGATCGTTAAATTCCACACACATCTCACGGGAATTCAGAAGCCATTATTTTTGAACGAAGAAAAATGTAGAATATAATCAGTTAATAATAAAACATGAATCACAGCCAATAACAATCTTTACGTTTGTGAAAATTGATTTTGTCATAACTAATATTAAAAAACACGAGGAAACTTAATAAAATCTGCTCATTATTATGATTTCAAACTGTAGAAAATCAGAGATTGAACATATTTACCAAAATTAACATGTTTTATTACGAAAGGCGATGGAGTCCCTTACAAATTTATCAGGGGGGCAAGGTTCCCCCTCTTCCCAGGGCGCAAGCCCAACAGTAGAGTTGACTTAACTATATTTGGTTCTGATGGCCCAGTGGATATTATCCAACGTGTCGTCTTTCTTGTAAGCCGCATGAAGACCGTGTTGCTTCAAGAGATGATGGTGAGCGGGGAGGAGATGTGTGGTCGGGGCTGTGGGAGAGCCGGTAGCGAAGGTGTCGGCGGGGGCGGGGGCGGGGGCGGTGCGCGTCGATGACCAGGGAGCACGTAGCGCCTACAGCCGCTCAAATTGCCGGCATTTGTCGGTCGCCTCCGCCCGCGCTCGCCCGCGCCTCCAATGCCGTACAGCACAAACACGCGCCGAAGAGGATACAATTTCCCGACACAAAAGAAGCACTCCGCCTGTACGACTAACTCCCCGCAAGCCACATACTTCAGGACTGCTTGCGTTTCGATGGAGGAGCCTTCTACAGTTTCTCTCCGGCGCCGTCAACAGACCTTGGTGTACACAAGGCAAGTACGGCGTCGGCCATCAATGCAGCTGCGCGTACGGCTGCCTCGGCCTGTTGTGATGGAGCTAACTGTGACACGAGTATTTGCTTTTTACTTTCGATTCATGTGTCCATTAGTGCTGCGAAAGGGGCACCTCTCAACTCCGTGCAAGTTCTGTATGTGTGAAAACTCCGAGTATGTATTAATCAGGTTCGCATGACGAACTTTGAAAAGAACGAAGGGCTGTCGTTTTTCTGCATCGACAGAACTACTTTTGAGGCTTCATGGTTTTCAACTATCTAAACCTTCGAATTTGCATTGTTATTGTCCGATTCGTCTGAAAATTTGAAATCTCTCAATCATCTCTCAATTCACTTAAATCTCAACGACGATGTAAGTACTAGGCATCAATCAATAGTAAATTGAAATGTCATGTAATTCTAAACTAATTTCATTCAAAGTGTAGAAATAGTAGTTTAGCAATTTCAATGTGTCTTGAGAGAAACTGAAGGAAAGCAATACAAGTATAAATATATATATTTTTGACGTTCCAATGTCCACGGACACGTAGTTGTGTACATTTACCAGCCCGTTAAATGAACAAAAGAAATTCAAATAATATTTTTTTAATGTAAGTCAAGCAATTTACGACTATGGAAAATAAGATAGTTTGTCGCGCTTGTAAATTGAAGAATCTGTTTTTCACGGTAATGGCTCAGCTATTTGGAAAATTGTTAAGTGCCGAGGGAGAACAAGATGGCTACATTTCCACTTCTTTCGAGATTATTTCCCGTATTATTTCTTGGAATTCTCTCTCCAACGTCGGAGCAGCGTCCAAGGCAGAGCACGTGTTGCACAGATTCTTGAGGCTATTTCATCTCATCTCGCGGCCGCAGGAGAGACACAGCTCCAAGGTTAACTCATCCGCTAGACGAGCCGGACAGTTTATGGCCCTCCAGGCTCTCATTAAACTTCCTCCCTTGTCATCCTGAGATGTGAACGCTAAGAATAGCGCACGAGAAGCATGTAACCCTTCCCGCAGTAGGTCGTGCATCTACTTAACGGAGGGTTAGAGAGTAAACTGTTTACATGGCTGACTCAGCCAGCACAGATTTGTGGTTGGGTGGTCGCTTAATGCAATCAAATTCTCATCTAATAAATCCCATTCATGATGCTAAATGTACACAGATAATTTACGTTAATTTAGTAAAGTACTTTTTCGAAGTGTTGAATTGTTGATGCGTTGTCACAAGCGTCAACACTACTACTAAACTGTGAACCGTTTTATGTCCTTACACATTGGACATCGATTAACATTAAGCAAGGAAGTTAAGAACAAAGTTCTGTTAGAAACAAATTTCGACTAATTTAGACAAAGGACAAATGCAATGAATAATTGACAACATATGTCAATTAGATCCTAGGACCCTAAAATGTTTGACCCCGTTGACTGTCTTTGAAAGTAGATCATGCAGCACAGGCCAACAATCTGTTTCGAATGCGTGTAACCTACTTTAGGATGTTTGTCAGAATAAACTTTATATTTTAACGCATTCAAACCTTAATATACGAGATGGTAAAAATTTAGTTTCTGAACTTTTGACTGCTGTTGATAGCTAGCTTAATTTTATTACAGATCTACTTGTCAAACATCACCCACTGTCTTAAAATGCCAGTTCAGATACTAGTTGAAATAATATAGTATTTATTCTTTGCGAAAAAACATTTTTCAATGAACGAAATTCTGTAAAGATTTTTTTACAATTTCTTCTTACAATTACAGTACTCCTGTGGAGGCTTCAATTATTTTCATAATTTGGATGCATTGAGATACTACCTTTTGGCTTATGCAGTCAGAGGGGGAGGTATTCTAAATAATTAGTTACACTTATTTAAATTTAGCTTAATTCTAATTTAACAGTTATTATGTAGGCGCTTTGGCTCACCTAACTTGAACGTTCTTCTTCTTAATACTTAGTAATATTCATTCATCTGCTTCTTTCTTTTTCGTTATTCTATTTAATTTTTTCATTCACGCATCATTATTGCATTATATACATAACCATTCATTCACCCCATTCCCTCTCACTGTAACTACATAAATGTAGTCCTACTGATAATAGTGTGAGTTTATGAGCCCGAGAAGAGGCAACCTTGTTCCAGAAGTACCGGGAGCAGAGAGCAGCGAAGTTCTTTGCAGAACAGCCGTAGCTGTTGGGGGATTGAATCGTGCGCTGAGGCGTCTGCGCGAACGCAGCATTGGGATGCGCGCGGCGAAGCGCAACGAGCGCTCAACGGCGTAAGCACCGGAACGGCGCGGCGCCGGCCACCACCCTCAAGGGCCACTGCCTTTTCACAATACAATGGGCATCGATGACACATTTGTGTTGTGTAAGTTGAAAGGATGTGATATGAGGAGCATTTGTTCACGAAACTAGCGCAGAGAGTGAGTCTTGAGTGTACGATTGAAATATTGATGGATAATCCAACGATTATAACGGAGTCCCGCATTTTGAAATACGTACGTCAAATTCAGTATGATTTCCTAATTCGAATTAATGGAAACTTTCAAGTTCATTCTCTTGGGATTATTCTCAATAAACGAAGCGGCAGCCATGTTGCTCCTTGTAGCACCAGTGTTTAGTGCAGTACTCCATATGACCATGACTTCTTTGCGGTACCTACAAGAGAATAATATTTTAAGAGAATCTTTTATATAGAATGCTTGATTTAATGCACGGTCATTAGAAAAAGCTAACTTACATTTTAGGAGGGTAAAAATCAAAATTACTTATGCTATGATCTACAAAAGTGATTTACTTCATTCAAAACAAAGGCCACATACTTAATACATAAAAATTGTTGCATTATTTTAATAACTCCGACTTCTTGAGAACAGATTTTATTTTTCCATATAAATTAGTCATCATTATGTTCATCAAAGTTTCCTTTTCATTTCTTTTTTCCTGATGGCCGTTAGTTAAATTATAACAGACAGGGATATGCGAATTAGTTTGAATATAAAACAAAATTGCTATCTAAGTTCAATTAACATTTTCTGTACTTGTAGTCCTTTTTTTTCTTCTCTCCAACCATTTGAACAGGCAAGAATACCTAAGCTGTTACGCGGTTTAAACTTTCAAAATATTTCTCGCCTGAATAATTTATTGAAGGACGAACCGCAAATTGTTTTTAAGAAAGGTACGTCATAGTAGAAAATTTCGTTTTTACATTTCTATTTATTTTTCCAAAGTTTGAATATGGAGCTGCTTTTGAGAAAATATAATTTTAAATATTTTTTAATATTCCCTAAACTTCACTCAAAATTAATCAAGTACTGCTATACGTTTTTTAAAGAACTAAGTGTGGACAAAAAAATCTTATTTGTAGAAGAAATCTCTCTTCAATATTGTAATTTAAGAAAGACGCCGAAAATTCTAATCTGTCTAATCTTCGAAAATTAGAGTTAACAGGGCCAATTCGACATATGCCATCTTTATAAGTGTAATTTGCCGCATTCTTTCAAGAAATTAAAAAAATCAGAGTCAGTTTTTTATAAAATATTAAAATAATTTTTTCAGAAATATTTTTCCTTTGTGAATTAAAATTTTTAAAATTCTCAGGGGCTTCGGGTAAAGTATCCCCAAAATTTAAGAAAGTTTATCAAAATCGTAGAACTTCGAGTCGTGCCAGATCGACTGGGGAATAATAATTTTTGGAAAAATCCTACGAGCGGTTTAGGCGCTAATGATGTTTACAGGCGGACATACAGACAGTCCCAGATGGACGGACGGACGGGCAGATAGACTGACGGACAGTGGGACGGACGTTTTGGAAAACAACAACAACAACACTTTATCGGTGTCAGGGGGTCGCAAAACGTTTATTTCTATTTAAATCACGAAATAAATGTTCGGCAGTATTACTTAGCTTTTTCTAAACTACGTTTATTACTCCATAAGGAGTAACGTATACGAATATACGAGATATACGTACGTATAGGAGAAGGTAAAAAGAGTAAAGTTTTCGTCCTTTCAGGTTACTAGAAAACTTCCTTTTATGAACGTAATACATACATGGCGTGTAAGCCCCATAGAAACAAAGGGTCTAACCGACAAAAATACTTTCAAGAAGAGGATTATACCCCTTATTGATTTGAAGCCATTTGAGGAATTCAGAAAACGGAGTTTTCATTGCACGCGTGACACGTCGCCATTGACGATTCCGTCTCTCAAAATAGAATAGAGACTAGTATAATACATCCTCCAAGGCGAGAGACTGGCGGATTGTCGTGTGCAGGGCCAGCCAAGCTGCTTAGCGCCGCATAATGGGTGCTTCAGTCCGCCAGAGCGATGCCGCTGCGCCGCTTCGTGGGGGACAAAGGGCGGCGCGGGGCGGCGCGGGGCGGCGCGGGGCGGCGCGGGGCGGCGCGGGCAGCTGGACCGAGGTGCTAATGCGTAATGGGACCGGGTGGTGTGGGCCGCCGGAAGAGGGGGCGGGGGCAGGGGCGGGGGAGGCGCGGGCGGTTGGCGCCGCCGAGGCGGACGCTTGTTGCTTTGGTCAACAGCGCGGCGCGTGGGCGGCGGCGGCGACGGCGGCGCGCCCGTGTGAACGGCTGGGGTCGGTGGGCGCGAGGTGCGAGAAGGGGGCGGCGCCGCCCGGTCCGGACGCCCCCGCTCCCGCCCCCGCCGCGCCTTAATGCCGCCTGGCGCCAGTCGCGTCCTGCTGCCGCCGCCGCCACAAAAAGACGTCGGCGAGCAGAAGCGCATTCAAGCGTTGGTTTTCTTGTGAAAACCCCCCGCGCGCTCCGCCCCGAGGTGAGGCGCGGCGCCGCCGCTGAAGCGCTTTGTGCGGGGCGGAGGGGAGGAGGGGCGGAGGGGGCGGAGGGACGGCGCGTGAATGAGGCGACAATCCGCCGCGCGAGTGCCCGAGCAGACGCCGCCGCCCCCGGCCTCAGCCGCTTCCTGCCGCGCCTCCTCGCCGTCGCTCCCGGAGAGGCTGCTAGCTCATTGGAGGAAGGCCCAGCAATTGCTATTTATGGACTGCTACGTGCAATGTTGTATAAATTCCATACCATTACTAAAGTTACGGTTAATAGGAAGAGGCCATTTCAATCTTCCAATAAGACACATGGAAACCCATAAAATTATCTAATACATTTATTTTTTAAATCATTTGCCAATGAAATGAGTCGTTTTTACGAACGTAATAAAAGTATTAGTTAAAACGACTGTATTTTGTAGTCAAATAATAGAACAAGCTTTAGGATGAATTCCGATCATCGGCTTCGCAAGAATTTCCCCCCCATTCATTAATACAAATTTATTTTATACTCTACTTCCGTAATCACTATTTCCGAGGGTTGTTATCCGTTTCACTTCAATTTTTCACTCCAATATCAAATGACAATCAATTACTTTCTATAAAGTGTATCATGACATAGCATAACATAACTTGGAACAATCATATTTATTGCACTTATATATGCACATTTAAATCTTGTGTATTTTACAAAGATAATATTTTCTTCAAATAACACAACTTTTTTTACCTCACGTGTTCTATTTACACCGTCTAGAGAAAGTAATGTAATGCTGCGGACAAAATCTACGATTCAGCAACAGAAAACTATTATTGGGGGAACCTGGTAAAGAAAAATTGGAGAAATCTTGCTCCTATAGTACGTAGTAAATTGCTTCTTGCAATGTCGCCCAGGGTCCGATTATGCCCAGGGTCTCAGTGGTGTAGGCGATGCTAGTAAACCTACGCCAGTAAGTACTGAGAAGCCCTCCTGTAATGGGATTGCAACCGTATGGCCGTAGTAGCCGCCTTTGAGCCAAGTCAGTGCCGTGGCGAACGGTGCAGTGCAATGAAGTGCGAATGAATGGGAAGAATGAATGGTTATGTATATAATGACACTAGTATGAATGATGTGTGAATGTAGAAAAAAATTTACCCATTTAACCCATATAATAACAATTTACGTAGTATATATAATAGAGTATAACAAAACTGATCTAGTGTAAGTTAGCAATGCCAAAGTGCAGGTAAATTAACTTTAGGTCTAGATTGTAAAATTAGTTGTAAGAAAAAGCCCCGCCTCTAGCTGCTTAAGCCGCAAGACAGCAGCAAAATGTAAAAAATAAAAAAAAAATAAAAAAAATAAAGATAATAAATTCCCCTTCTTCACAGGGTTATTGTGGAGGGGACAAAAGAGTAGCCGACTGTAATGGGTTTGCCGTTGCGTGGCCGACAAGTCCTCTCTCACCTCCGCGTGGTTACCCCTGGGAATGCATTTCAGGGAAACTTGAGGTGCAGCGAAGAGGGATGGGCGACAGGCGAGTCTCCGGCGCCTCAAAACGGGAGCATCTAGCTAAGGGAAGGAAATTCCTGACAGAAAAACTAGGGGAAGGGGGTCGAGGATCTGCAGCACACGGCCCCGTCGTGCTCCTCCGTCGTGAACAACAGGCCACCATTTATGACGACCCTAGCTTGGAACGGTTCATGATTAGATACCCAAGAAAACTAATACTATAAAACATGAAGAAGAATACAGACTTGTGTTAATCTTAGGTTGCCGGCCAAAGTGCCGGCTTCATCCATAGGTTAAGTTAGAAATAAGTTAGAAAGTAAGTTCTGCCCCCTTCTTTGCCGCATAAGCCGTAGAGCTGCGGCGTATGTTGTACCCCAAAAAGTAAATAAACTCCCACCTCGCCAGGGCTACTGGCGGGGGGAAAGTTGAAAAACGGTTCATGATTAGGATTCCCTTCGAGGCGAGTCGTTGCGCACATTGTGCCCAGAAAGGATAGGGTGGCTGCAAGGCCACTGATTTGAAAAACATGGTTCGGCATCTCTATACTATCCATAGCAATATTCCCCTAATCTTTTCATGCTCCAAATGTAACAAGAATTACAAAGATAAGCTATCAGTTTTGAGTCATTTCCCTAAGTGCCCGGGTCCGAAAGAATCTAGAGGAGACTTTATATGCGAGTTAAGCTTCTCCAACTTCGCAACCAAATCAGGGCTCTCAAAACATTTGCGCCGTGTTCATCCAGACGCAGTCAATAGGTCTGTGAAGAAAGAGCAATCAGCGACGTCGAACGAGAATTTGTCCGCTCTACTGGGTAAGACCGCCCGACAGGTGGGTGAAAAAAGAAAAGAGACTACATATCGAAGATATTTAGAAACCATTGAAACTATAGCTACCGTCACTGCAGAGTCATCTTCGTTCCATCTGACGGTCGGTGGTCCTATGATTTAGCTAGAGCTTCTACTAGTGCTGCTGACATCGCATCGCCTCACAGGGTCATTAGCCTCCTGAAGACTCCAGTAAATCAAATCTCTATTCTGATTTCTTCTTCTCTCCTGTCTCGAAGGCCTACCATTGGGACAGGAAGGAAGCCGATGATCCCCTGCTCTGACACCTGTCCAAAGGGGGTGGAAACGTCTTTACAGGTCGAGATAAGCAAACAGCCTTATACCGATTCCCTTCCAAAACCTCGGCCCGTAGGCAGTGGCCCTGAGGAACTCGCAATGGTAGACATTGCCTCCCCAGATAGGGGGCGAACCCTTAACGAGCAGGCGGTTATAGTTTCATAGATGAATCAGGAGCTTTTGGCTGAGCCCGTCCTTGATTCTGTTTTATCTGCTGTTGACATAGCCCTTTCCGACACCGCTGGTAGATTAGGACAGGACCAAACTTTTATTGACTTCTCGGCTGCTATGACGCCCGGAGACGTAACTACTGAAACTTGTCTTAACAGAGCCACACTAGAAGCCAAGCCTAACTGGAAGGAAAATATTTCAACTTGGATAGGAACCTGGGGCACTTCTAAAACTAATGTAGCTCAAGAGCTCATTGACGTGGGAAATGAACTCAAAACAAATATTGTATCCCAGGACCAATTGGACGAGACCTGTGCCAAGTTAGTGGAGATCTTGGGCGGCTCCACTGTAACCACCCCCATCAGTTCTAAATGGTCCCGTAGACATGGAGGCTTTATGTTTATGTGACATGGAGGCAAAAATGATCCAGCGCTTTTGGCAAACTGCATTAGAACCAGCATTGACTGTAGTAGTACCGATAAACAGCCCCTTAACAGGGATAAGGTTAATGACCTGTACAAATCCATCTGAGATTACACGCCCCCGATTCGGTTTCCGATTTAAGAGAGGGTGATAAATTGTTGACACCTGAAATGGACCCAGACACAATTCTATAGGCGGTGCAAGTTGCCGAAATTAAAGTCGTCTGGCTGGAATGAAAATGCCACGGCTCCAGGACGTGATAAGATAAAAGTTAGCCACATATCCTCAGGAGCAAAAATTGAAATATTGACCCTATTGTACACCCAAATTTTATACAGTGGCTTTGTGCCTTCTGGGTGGAAAAGTAATCGCACCATCCTTATACCAAAAGATGGTAAGGATAATACGGTGGTCACTAACTATCGTCCTTTCACAATTAGTTCTCTGCTGTACATAATCTTTTGGGGCAAACGCATTCGATCAGTGGTGAAGTTCAATCCACGCTAGAAAGGGTTTATCCCTGAACCTGGCTGCTTCTCTAATATTCAAATATTTCATGAAGAAGTCAGTGACATGAAAGTCAGCATTTCATGAAGTCATTTCATGAAGCAGTCAGTTGCAGTCAGTGTTGTGCTAGATATATCCAAAACATTTGACACTGTTCCTCACGCGGCGATTCGGTGGGCTGTATCCAGGAAAGGGATTCCTGACGCCTTTACCAATTTGATAATGGACTCTTACGCCGATGTTTCCACCGTCATTCAGCACCCCTCGAAAGGAATTGAGGTGCCAATTCGTAGAGGAGTAAAAAAGGGAAATCCCTTGTCCCCATTCCTTTTTAATCTCATCTTGGAATGCCTGCTTGAGAAATTGGAAAATATGTCAGGACACACGCTATTGGGAAGGTATGTGTCCGTGTTAGCATTTGCTGACGATCTGGTGCTGTTAGCAAAAGATGCCCCAGGAGCTCAAGAATTGTCTGATATTATGGTGGAATATCGGAATGACATTGTCCGTCGCGAAATGTTCATCATTTCAAATTACAACTTTTGAACGATCCTGGTTCATTGAGGACCCCTGTCTGGAAAGGTTGGGGGAGAGAAATACTCTTGTCAGCAATGATCATACTCTTGCTGAGAGCTTGACAGCAATGATACATACCTGGGAGTGAACTACTCTATCTGGAACGGCTCCCCATCTAAAGCATCCATATTGAATTTAATGGAAGCAGTGTCGAGGCTTCAAAAGGCGCATTTAAAGCCCACTCATAAGTTGGCATTACTTCTTACCTACATAATGCCACATTACCTGTGTCAATTGGTCCTATACATGCCATCAATGACAATGCTCAGGGAAGCGGACGGTCAAATCAGAATGGCTGTCAAACAGTTCCTACATCTGCATATGAGTACTGCAAATGGCTTATTCTATCTGGCCAGGAGAGATGGAGGACTGGGATTGCTGCAGCTCGCCAAACACATTCCTAGAGTTGCGCTGAACCTAGGATTACGATTAGCAAAATCTGAAGATCCTATTTGCAGATGGTTGAGCTCTTGTCCGAGTTTTTACCAACGCACACTAAAGACCGCAAAATCACTGAGACTCAACTGGTCCTATCCCGAACAAGATTTAAAGGCTTATAAGAAGAAATGCGCCGATGACGAGGTAGCCGCCTGGGAGAAGCTGGGGTCTCAAGGGAGAGCGGTTAGAGCGCATATAAACGATCCGATTCAAAATGCCTTTTTGAAATATTATCATCATCTTAAACCTGGTCTTCTTATCACTGCACTCCGATTGAGATCAAATACCGCTGAAAATATAACTACTCTTCCTCTACTGAGGAAGGGCCAGAGAGGATGTTTACTGCAGGAAGTGCAATACAGCGGTAGAAACCATGAATCACGTCCTCGGTCACTGCATTTTTACGAAGCCAGCAAGAATAAAGCATCATGACGAGATCAAAAATTTCATAGAAGGAAAGATGCTCCGGAAATACGACACGATGGTGTCCACGGAAGCCACTTTGTCCGTTGCTGAAGGGGTTAGACTCAAACCTGACCTGGTAATAAAAAGCCGGGAAAGGGTCCACGAGGTCGATGTGACTGACCGCCATGAGGATGGGTCTGTCTGGAAAGGTTGCCTTCTTAAAGAAGGGGAGGAAAATGTGGTAAAATACCAACTAGTTATCCCCCTGGTAGCCCAACCTCATGGAGTACCCAACTACAGAATCCTGCCAGTGGTGGTGGCAACCTCTGGGGCTAGGCCAATATTCACAGTCAGTGCCCTCAAGACCCCAGGGATCACGTCTCGAGGCGATCTACTGACTATCTCGTTAATTGCTCTCAGAGGCTCTATTAAACTTTACACACAATTTGTAAATTACGAAGGAGCAATTTAGCATTGCTGGTAGTAAATGGAGGAAAGAAACTTCAATGTCCCGTGGGGAAGTCTAGGGAACCCATTGGATCCTAAAATGCCTAGGAATTACCCAGTTACCACGACTCTTAAGTGGGAAGTGTATGCTATTTAATGTAGCATACAGAAAATTGTGCAGTCAGAATCAGTGGCGGATCCAGAGGAGGGCCATGGGGACCATGCTGCCACCCTCCCAAAAAAAGTTCTAGAGTTTTCGTTTGTTACCTTCATTTGCCAAAAAATAATTAAATATTTTTTATGATAGAATTACGTAATTATTTAAAAAATAATATTGTATAGTATCATATATACACTACAAAAATATATGTGTTATTTAACGAAAATATATGATGGCACTCCCTCGAAAATCATTGACTATAACCGCCTCCGGTCAGAATTCATGTTTTGTGACTCCTTAATACCCAAAAATCCTTTGACGGCCAAACGCCCATCTGTGGTCAACGCAGGCGCCTAAACCGTTCAGATGATTTTCTTTAAAATTGATATTTCTGGATCGATCTGAACGAACTCGAGACCCTGCAAGTTTGAAACGGATATTTTGTTTGTGAACGTACTTCAACATTTTAAAAAGCGTTTGAGCAAAAGAGTTTGAAACGGATATTTAGTTTTTGAACGTACTTCAACATTTTGAAAATTCAAAATTTCGAAATTTGCCTAAAAATATCTCCATTTTTTAATTAAATTTAGTTCTTGGGCAGCGGAAAGAACTCTTAAAAAATGGCTTAAGTTTCGTTTTCGTTAAACTCCCTTTTTAAAAAAAATTCACTGTTTTCAACTGCCGCACACGATCCTACAGAATGCTTTCGTGTTTGGATGTCGTTTTTATGATTACTCGGGCCCGCATGTCTATCTTCGTCTATCTATATGAGAAAATGTTAAGTTTTGACGACAAATCTGTATATTCCAATAAGAGAAAAGAGCTTGTTTATTTAAACGCGTGTAATTCCTTAGAAATCAACCACCAACTCACCGATGCTGCTGCTCGCTCCACCTCGTTCATTGCGGCAATCAATTTTGGGCAAGTTATGCGCACTGAGATAGGAGAGAATGATAGCAGCGAACTTCACAGTGATCACACTAGCGAACAGTCTCTCTCAAATCTTACTGCTGATAACGAGTAAATCTCGCTGATACTGGAATGGAAACGCGTCGTGAGGGAAGGTGTAAATGAAACTTTGAGAACGCGTTCATGACGGAATTTTTTTTCGCATGAACACGCAAAGAAACGTAGTAAAGATACTAGTATATCCACGCCCTGTCTGCTTCCCCTAGTTATGTGACTGTGAAGCAAAGAATCGATTCGCCCTCCTTCTCAATCTCTCCTTTCAAGGGAATCTCGTGAGCCACAGTTTGTTTCTCATGTGAGAAAATGAGAAAAATGTGCAGCATTTAACTGTCATTTTCTCTGGTATTCCCTTCCTTTCTGTATTTCTGTCCCAGTTCTTTTTTAGATACCTTCGCATTTCTCGGAATTAGCTGGGGGCCCTGGATCAGCCACTACCTCCAGTCCGTATTTACCGGGGCTTATCTCATAAACAAATACGTAGAAGAAGATTTTCGGTCCTTGTCCTGCATCGGTATTATCCGCCGCATATCCGGGCCCCCCTAATAAACATATACATAAATGAAGATTCGGGAATCTCGTCCTGCATCGGCATAATCCGCCGCGAGTAACGCGAGTGACTCGTGTGGAAATAACTTCTATTGAAGCAGAGAATGCGGTTAGGATTGAGAGTAAGCCCTCCTCCAACTCTCGGCAGACCAGTCGCTCGCTCATCGTGCGCTGCTCGTCTGCCCGCGCGGCCTGGCTGCGAGTGCCCTCGCTCGGTCACGAAGGCAGATCCCCCGATAGGCGCCCGCGCCCGCGCCCCGCCATTCACCCAGTGCTCTCGCCTCCGCGCCGCCGCGCCGTGTCGCCCGCCGCCCGCTGAGCCGCGCCGGCGCTCGCGCCCGCGCCCGCGCCCGCTTCGGCGCCGCGGGAGGTCCCCTTGCCCCCGCGCCGCGCGCCTTCCCAGAACGCGCCACTTCGTTACGGCGGGCGGGCGGGCGGGTTGCGGGTAGTGAAGGTGAGAGGAGCGTGGGGATCGCGCAGGAAGGGGTGGGTGGGGAAGGTGAGGGAGGGTTAGGAGATGAGTGGGCGAGGCGTGAAAGAAGAGGATGAGATGACGATGGCATGGGAGGGGCCGGGAGTGGGGAGTGGGGGCGTATCATTCCTCCGATCGCCCCTCGCCAGACGCCCATTCAACCGCTCAAGCCGACCGCTCAACTCCTGGCAAAGCGGGCTGAGGAGGATGTGGTCCATGGATCGAGCTGCTATTCTTGGAGACCGACGAATCAACCATTCACCTCTGTCGCTTATTTATATGAGCGATTTGCATGAGGATATATTATAATATGAATAACCGATATATTAGGATAAGCGATCTTCAATTATGTTCGGCAGTCAACTCTTGTTGAGAATTTGGAAATGCTAGAACATATTTTTTATACCTACAATTTTGATTATCGTCTCATACACTCGATTGTATCAGTTCCAGATCGTAAATGAATGCTGTAGTAAGAGTAATTCAGCTTCACTGTAATAGGATTCTTGTAGACCAATGTTCCAATTCTTTGAAATTTTCATTTCCTGCTTTTCCTAGCTACAGTGGGGTCAGTCCAGTCGCTCACTTTCCATACGCACCCATGAGAGAATGGGAGGGCAGCGGAGATTGGGTGGGGAGGGCAGAGGAGGCGCGCGGCGCCGAGCCGTGGGTCGTGGCGCCACTGACGCCGTCGCCGTCGCCTTCGCCCGCTCCTCTCAGCTACGCTCGGGTGCGCGCACGCCTCGCCGCTCTCACCGCCCATGCAGACAATGCAGCGACACACCCCACGGTGACATGGCGGTATGAACTAGTGTGGAGTAGGGATATGCTCTTAACAGCTAAACTGTTATTTCTTAACAGTTAACGTTTTGTAACTGTTACACGAAATACCAGTTATGTCGTTTATTAGCTGTTATCTGTTGAAATGCATAGCATTGCAATCTAGTGGGCCAAATCCGAACTACTACTCGTACAAGCTTTCGCGGCAACCATTTTGTTCGAGAACAATTTCATTGCAGCTTATCAATCGTGATTAGCAAGTGTTCAAATTATAGATTCATTAATAAATAATTCATCATATTACACACCATGCACCACTATATTTTTCTATTTTTTGTATACACTTCAAAAAGAGGTTTGTCCTTTAAATCCGTCCAATGTGTTTGTTAACTTATTTTTGTCAAATAGCAGCTTAGGCGAGATCCACTAATATTTCTCTAAGTCCGATAAAATAAAATGAGTTAGGTGAAATAACTAATAATTATAATATTTGATATGCAACAGCCATTACTACTTTAGGTGTAGGTAAGCAAAAACAGTTTCTCCTTCTCTTTTCTTTCGCACTCGTCACTTCACTATGTCCAAGTTACTCATTCGAAAGAATATTTGCAATTTAAACCCGCATCCCTGTTATTTTAGTAATATTCTATACACATTTGCTACTCATCGTATCATTTACTATTCTTCCTTGGCAGTTCATCCAGGCTCGTTCATATCAGCTGTTTCTCTGTCCAAACATGTTTGGGGAAGCGGTGCAAGCACCGTGAGGTAGCTGCACAAACTTTACGGTGCTACCAACGTTATTTGTTTTGCCTGGTTTAACTCTTAGCAGTCGGCCACAATCTGCCATGTTAGGTTGCTGATCATGGTTCTGTTATTTCTCAACTGTTATTAATAACCGTTATTACGACTCCACAGTTATTCCGATAACAGATATTGAAAAAAATCTGTTAAGCCCATCTCTAGTGTGGAGCGGCAGGAGTGGGACTGGCTGGGGAGAAGTGCAACGAAGCGGGGGGAGTGGGACAGAACAGGGAAAATTGAGTGGGAGCAGTGGGTTGAGTGGGATGTAGCAGGGGAATTGAGTGGGAGCAATGGGATGGAGGGGGAGGTGTGAGGTGGAGTAGAGAGGAGTGGAATGGAAGGGGGAGGGAGTGGCTAGTTGATGGAAGAAAGTTGCAGGGCGGGAAAGAGCGAGGGAGAGAGCAATGATAAGGAGTGAGGCTGAGCGAGGAGAGGTAGGATGTGGCGAGGAGGGATGGATTTTATTGATTGATTCGTGATTCTGCGTGTTTAAACTGCTAAGGTCATGAAGTGTAGTGCACGTTCTTATCGTGGGAGGTGGCGATGATCTTCCCCCGCCGGATGGTGAGATCTGACTTCAACCCGCGTCGGTTTGTGGAAATTTTCCCCAACCAGGTATCTTCCACAAGCATGGCACCGCACCAGCCGAGAAAAATTCTAATCTCCCGACGGGTCTCTCGGCATAAATGGTAGTGTAGTGCATATGATTGTATGTTGGTGTAGTAAGAGGTGAGGATGATACACAGAAGAAGGAATGATTCGGCATTCGCCTGGTGCTGATCGGAGAAACTACGGAAAACTACTGATCAGCGCAGCCACTAGATTTATTTTCCAAACAGTGGCTGAACTCGGCCTAACTGACAAGCTAGTGTCGAAAATCCTGCCACCGTCGGGAGTCGAACGACGGACCTCCCGGTCAGAGGCACTGCAATCATCATGATGTTCTGAGCCACCCTTACCGGTGAGGAGGAGTGGGATGGAGTGAGATGGAGCGGACAGGGAACGGGGAGGAGTGGGATGGAGAAGGGGAGCAGTGAACGAAGCGGAACTGGCCTGATGTCAATCGGGTTCCGAGGAGGCGGGGTGGAGCGACCGTGGCGGGGAGAACCTAGGCTGGGCGAGATACACGTAAGACAGTTGTGAGAGCGCATGTTGTATCGCAGCGAGGGAAGCATGGCGGATGAGAGGGGTATGGAGTGATGTGATTGGATGGGGACCAGCCGAGTGCGGTGGAGGGGTGAAGTATGAGACGAGGCGAGTAATTGCATGTCAATAGAGTGGAGTATTCAGAGTGTGGTGCAGATGCCAAAAATGTGTTATACTTGCAGATTACATAACTTGGCAACTTTACTGCACTCAATGCAGATAATAGAATGAGGTTAATGAGATAATAGAATGAGAATAATAGAATGAAGACACAATTTTGTCGGCATGACTTCCAGGAAAGTCATTAATTTACAAAGCTAACTAGCGCTATGCCTGGGTCTGGTTTTCTATTACAATAAAAAACCTCTTGAAGAAACATACGCGCCTCGTACAAACTTTCATCTCGTTCGAAAGAAAATTTAAAAATTTAAACTTTTATGTTTGTCTCAAACCTTTATTTACAGAGGAAGGGATTGTTCATAACAAAATCAACATTCTCTCTGTTGAGATGTGAACTCGTAGATTACCTTCCTTCAGATGCAAACGTCACTAAACCAGTGGGTAGTTTGGAGGCGCCATGTCTGGGGTGGCGGGGCAACGGAGACGTGCGCCGGGGGGCGATGGTGGTGTGTAGTGGAGTTAGGGGAGGCTGCAGATATGCCCCGCTCGTAAGACGCCTGTGCGCCTCAGAGCGACGGTGGGCGTCCGCCGGCGCAGGCAGGGCGCTCAAGTGGAGTCATTTGCCCAACTCACACAGGATCTTTTCTTATGTGATTTCCATGCCAAGTCTTCTCAAGTAATTTCACTTTCATAAGTTCGCGAGTCGGGTAAGGACAAGGGATATGTTTCAAATCTTGAATGGTATTATGTTCAACTATTCCACGAATAGAAGACAATCGATTGAAAGGAAAATCTAAAAATGACTTTTTGTGAAAGGTTTTAGACGCTGTATTTATATCAGCAGTTTTGGTCATATTTATTTAGAACAACAATACATTCCGAAACATTTGAACGTCACCTGTGATATTCAAGAGCGAAAAGTACGTGTGTGAACTTTTTCATTTAGGCGGCCGTCACTGGGTTGCTTCAATCTTATTATAAAATGCTGTTGGTCGGACTGAAATATAAATCATGAAGGAATAGTCGCCTTAATTGGTAAACTCGCATCACTATAAAATATGTAGCGTGCGTACAATTCACCAGATAGTACCTTTGACTTTATTTTGTGCCACGTCACCCTACTTGTTGAAGAAACTTTTGTTTGCCCTTTGCTTTGTCTACGTTGCTTATTTCCAATGTGCACAGGAATTGAATACAAACTGTGCAGTAACTGGTCTTGTGCGGGTTGACTATTTTTTCGATACGTTAGATACTCAAGATAGCAACATTGAAACGCTTTCGATTTTCACTGACAAATGTAAATATTTCAGCGTGTTATGCTGCTTATTCTCATACTGCACGTACTAATTTAATTCTCATATTCAAAGCGTCACTGAATACTCACATCTGGCTTCTTCCATCAGCAAGGTTTCAAGGAAGAGACAGCACGCCATTTAATTTTTGTTATCCACAACCTTCCCCTTAACGCCAGTTAACTTCAACATATCAAATGCAGATTATTTGACGCCATTGAAGGTGCCAAATATTTGTAGTACGTTTTTGTTAAGATTTGATTCATTTCATTTATTTGCTAATATAATTTTTACTACATTTCTACGTGTACGATAGACATGTTTTTGTATTCTCATAAATCTATTTCCAAATAAAAGTCCATTTTATCCTCGTATTAATTTATTTGTTGTCGTTCCTCAATCCGGTAAATCCCCCAACAATATCTGCCCTCTCCCATTTCGCTGGCAAACGCATTCCGGCGTGCAGACACAATGCGCGGCCCGGGCTTTAAGGAGCGCTTCTCCGGAAGGCGCAACAATGGCGGGCCGTGCTCACCCCGTGGGCGGCACAATGGGGCGCTGACGACGTGCTCCGCCACAATGACCCCTCCCCCCTCCGGGGCACGGTTCCGCTTCATCCGCGGCCGCGGCAGTGCGGCGCCACCTCATTCACGGACGAGGGCCTGGTCGCGTCGGAGGCGGGGGCGAGAGCGGGGGCGAGAGCCGCAGAAGACCGGAGCACGCAGGGGCGCGGGGATAGATGCAGCGGGATCTGGCGACCTGGACTGGGGCGATGAGCAGAGGGGCAGGATGCTGGGAGAAGCTAAAGCCATTTCGGGTTGGGGAGAGGCGTAGCGAGGGCGGAGGAGTGGCGGGGAGACCTCCTTATTCAGAGGCGAGGGCCCGGCCGGTGGCGGTGGTGGGGGCCGCACAGGACCGGGGTACGGGGATAGCAAAAGCCGTGCATGGGGAGGTGGGTTTGGGGGGAAATAAGGGGCCTGGTGCGGGGACGGGAAGGGGTTGGTCCGGGCGGGCACGGGCTGGGCCGGGGACGGAGGTAAGGAGCGGGGGGCCGCTGAGAATAGTGGTGGACGTTGGCGCGGATATAGGTAGAGTGGGTCTGAAAAGGTGAACTGTGAGGGCCAGGGGATGGGGAGGAGTTGGTTGAGGAGGGTGTAGCGGTGACGAAGGGGTGGCGGGTCTTGCTATCTCATTCCTGGGCAAAGGCTGGACGGGTGGTGGGGATTTCAGAAGACCGAGGCGGGCAGGGGCGCGGGGATAGGGGCTTAAAGAGATGGATTGCCGTGAGGGGGAGGGTGGGGTGCGGGCAGGAGCTGGAGCGGTCGTAGGTTGGGGACGGGCGGAACCCCAAACCAGAGGTGTGCGACGTACTGCTTTCTTCTCAAGTGTTCTCTTCCGTGGTGGCCTCCTCCCCTTCCCCCACGGAACTCGAAGGTGGAGCGAGCGCGGTTTATATAACACGTAATTCGCCCGGAAACAATGTTGCACATAACATCTAGTTTAGCAAATCAATGCTTGAAGGTCCAATTGCGAATGAATGGGAAGAATGAATGGTTATGTATATAATGAAAATAGTATGAATGATGTGTGAATGTAGAAAAAAAAATAATACTAATAATACCATTATACAAAAACAATTTACGTATAAAATAGAATTACAAAAAATGATTTTAGGGTAAGTTAGTAATGCCAAAGTGCAATTAAGATAACTTTAAGTCTAGATTGTAAGTTAGTTGTAAGAAAAAGCCCCGCCTGTAGCTGCTTAAGCCGCAAGGCAGCAGCATAATGAAAAAATTTATAGATAATAAATTCCCCTCCTTCACAGGGTTACTGTGGAGGGGACAAAAGAAAGAGGTCCAAGTGATCACTTTTCACAATCCATGCATGCTGCTCAATATGTGCTTTCGAAACCTATTGTACTCCAGAAATTCCAAAGAAATCCATTTCACGTTACAGTAGGTCCAATACCAAGAACCAGACATGTGTTTTTCCTTTATGGAAGATGAGAATCCTTTATTTTACCCATGGATTCCATTCTTCATCCTGGACTTCTGCACAACATGAAACGATTCAAAAGGAAATAAAGACGTATGATGTCTTAGAAGTCAGGTAACCAACATGCACTAGGCCCTTTCCTGCCGAAATCGATAATCGTTGTCGCCACAAAGAACAAAACAGGCAAGTATCTCAAATAATTTAAAACAACGGCCTGGAATGTATATAATACATATCTTATCTCCTCGCACCGAGCAGCTGCGCCGTGCACATCGGACGCCACAGCTCTCTCACTGCGTAGTGTGTTTAGATTGAGTGTCAAACTATTTTCGCTTGAACAGCCATGTACGTGTCTATCTTAAATATTATACATTGTTACATCAAAAACAGTTTAATTTTGCAACTAGTCTTATAAATATTTACCACAAGTGAGTGAAAACCAACCCGTGATCGCGAGTGGCGAAATGAACGAACAAGGTAGCCCCGAGTCGGGGATACACAGTACATCAGAAGTGTTTGTGAACGCTATGGATACCTTATATGCAAGCAACAGCGATCAGTGCATTCTCCCAACAGCACAAATCCAACTTCTACAACAGCAGCAACATCTGCAACTCCTTCATCAGCAACAACAGCAGCAGCAACTACTGCTGCTTCAACAGAATCAACCCACAGCGCAGCAAGGGCAACCGTTTATGCAGCAGCAACAGCCCCAAACTACCTGCCTCAAGAACACCAAAGCGAGGAGATGCACGCAGCAACAGCAAACGAAACGCTTTCAAACGTAAGTAAACGAAAGAGAAGTGATGATGAAAACTCTATGCCATTATACAATGTTCAAACTTCATCGCGTTTCGAAGTGCTTCAAAATCTTAAAAACAGTGATCTAAGTACTCCAGAACAAACATTAAAAATTCCGCCCATAATTATGCACAACGTACTTGACTACAACCAAATGATTTCCGATATTAAATCAGTCGTCAAATGTGATTTCACAACCAAGACAGCCGGTGATCAACTAAAAATCATGCTTACTACAATAGAAGATTACCGTAATTTTAGACATCACTATGTAGAAAATAACAAACAATTCTATTCTTTCCGCGACCCTTCTATTAAGACCTTTAATGCTGTGTTGAAGGGCATCCCCACATGCTACTCGGAAGCTGACATTTTAAAAGAACTTGAACTCAAATACCCTGTTATCAAAGTGACTAGATTATTTGACAAAAAGAAAAATCCAATCGAAATTTGTGCTCTAGAAATAAAAGACAATAAAGAGGCAAAGTCAATATTCACATTAAACCTCCTGATGCATTGCGTCATACAAGTTCAACCTAGAACAAATCGAAACCACCCAATACAATGCAAACGTTGTCAAAGGTATGGACACTCGCAAGCAAACTGCCGACTCACTCCGAGGTGCGTTAGATGTAAAGAGTCACACCATTATTCTCAATGCACAAAACCAAAAAGTGACAAACCGAATTGCGTAAACTGTGGCGAGGAGCACACGGCCAATTACAAAGGCTGTCGCATTTTCAAAGAAACTCAGCAAGCACGTTCAAACCTTCTAAATGAACGCAGGTCAGGGTCAGAGCAACAACCGCCGCCGCGCAACAATTCCTCTCGTAGCCCTCCAACATTTAGCCCTCGCGGATTTCCTCCCCTTCCCAAAAGCAATACCCCGTGGTCACCGGTTCAATCTTTGGAAACCCAAATGCCAACTGATGTATCCCAACTAATAACCACAATAGTATCACAAGTAATATCAGCTATAATCCCGCAAATTCAAAATATTATACAGTCAGTGCTAATAAATTTCCATAATGGCAAATAAAATCACTTTAATGAATTGGAATGCAAACGGAATTAAAAGACAACAATCAGAAATAGAATTTTTTCTTCACGAACACAAAATCGATATTGCATGCATAACCGAAACCCACTTGCTTGTAAATGAAAAATTCAAAATTTCTGGTTATAAAATATATAGAAGTGACAGAATTTTAAATGTTGCAGCGGGGGGTGTTTTGATTGCTCTTTCAACCCGAATAAAACATTAACTGTCACTTAGCCCCAACACTTCTAACCTGGAAACTGTGTTAGTCACCGTAACCATAGATAATAAAGATTACACAATAATAACAGCTTATAAACCTCCAAATAAACAATTTCCAGTAAAAGAATACAAGGAAATATTTAATAACAACACCAACGTTATTCTACTAGGAGACCTAAACAGTAAAAACCAAGCCTGGGGATGCAATTGCACAACCCAGCAAGGCACTAAATTGCAATCTTTTGCAATAACATAGATGTAATAGCACCTTGGCAGCCAACACACTACCCGTACAATAGTAATATTATTCCAGATATTTTAGACATAATGGTGTCTAAAAACTTCCACTTACCTACATCTCAAACCGTACTTCCTGAATTAGATTCAGATCATTGCCCAGTCATCATTGAACTAAAATCTTCAAACCTCTTGTAGGCTAATAATCCCTTCACCGTTTTGGGCACGAAAGGGTACGTCAACTGGAATAAATTTAGAGACCTATTAGAAGTAAACCTTCACTACCCGAAACAGATACAAACAATAAATGAAATAGACAACCAGGTAACTAATATCACACAGAAAATCTACGTTGCATTGCTACAATCAACAACTCCTTACGCAAGACCTTTCACTAACAATAGAAATCCGATTCCAAGGAATATTCTAAACCTAATTCAAAGTAAACGTAACCTTCGACGGCTCTGGCAAATCAACCGCAGACATGACCTTAAAGCAAAAATTAACAAATTAGGGAGAACAATCAAAAACAAATTAAATCAAATTCGAATAAGCAATTTTCAAAGATCCATAGTTCAAATACACCCTAATAGTAGACCACTCTGGTCAACCATAAAAAGACTATGTAAAGAAACTACTGACATTCCTATCCTGAAACACAACTCAAATGTAGCTTATACGGATCATATGAAAGCTAATATGTTAGGTAAATATCTGCAAAATAGTTTTACTCCAAACCCAAATACAAATTCTTCCTTTACTAATTATATTACAAAAAACGTCCTGCTACCAGACTATAATGTCCCAGATAAAATAAAATTTATATCCCCATCCGAAACATCTAAAATTATTAAGCAATTGAAAACCCGAAAATCAGCAGGTCACGACCATATTAACAACAAAGCTCTTAAAGAATTACCCAAAAGAGCTATAACTATTTTAACAGCCTTATTTAATTCCTGTCTAAGATTGGGCCACTTTCCAAAAGATTGGAAATTCTCTATAATTTTACCCTTCTGTAAACCAGGCAAAGATCCTCGCTTTCCTACAAGCTACAGACCAATAAGGCTCCTACCCTCAATCGCAAAGCTATTTGAAAAATTAATTCACAGCAGATTATCTACTTACCTAACAAAAATTAGAGCTATCCCGGACTTTCAGTTCGGATTCAGATCTCAACATAGCACCACCCACCAATTGCTCCGTTTAACTGAATATATTGCAAATTCATTTCACAGCAAAAAATACACAATTGCAGTTTTCCTAGACATTGAGAAAGCCTTTGATAAACTCTGGCATGAAGGTCTTTTATACAAACTGCGCCAATTAGGAACTCCCAAGTATCTACTCCATCTAATCAGAAGTTTTCTAAAAGATAGATATTTTCCCGTCCGTATTAACTCAAGTCTCTCAAACATTTGAAATTAATGCAGGAGTCCCTCATGGTTCTTGCCTCTCTCCACTTCTCTTTACTGTTTACATGTCGGATTTACCACAGTCAGACCTTACAGAAATTGCCATTTACGCAGATGACACAGCACTTTTTACCTCTCATTCAGACATTAGCTGCGCCTTCGACAACATACAGATTGACCTAAATAATTACATTAAATGGGCTTCAAACTGGAAAATAAAGATTAACGCATCTAAAACTCAAGCAAAAATATTCACACTCCGCAAACCTCCTCAACCACCCCTCCTTAGCTTCCAAAACACAAATATAGAATGGATGAGTGGAAATACACCAGCAAAATACTTAGGAGTACTACTTGACACCAAACTAAACTGGAAACAACATATCAAATCTATAGCAGATAAAACTTATGCAAAAATATCCAAACTATATCCAATAATAAATAGAAATTCCGGACTTAGCACTGACTGCGGCTTAATCATCTATAAAACAATAATAAGACCAACCCTCACATATGCCTGCCCGATCTGGAATAACGCCGCAAAAATAAAACCTAAATAAAATAGAAATAATACAAAATAAATTTCTCAGAAAGATCATTAAAGCTCCTTGGTTCATAAGCAACATACAAATCCAAAATGAACTAAATATATCATCCATTAACGAATATATAAATCTTATGACTCATAAATTCTTCTCATCCCTTCCCCAATCGCGCAGTACAACAATATTCAAGCTAGGTAAAACGTATAGTTCATCAAAAAGAATAAGATCACGATTCCCTAAAGACTCCCTTCGTCCACCTTAAATCACCTACACATCTTCCACTTTCCAAAAATTCCACCCACTGACACCCTCTCCTCAAAATTATCATATATAACTCCAAAAACTGTCATCCACAGTTTCTTCTCAAAGTACAACGTTTTATCAGACCCCTGAGAGAGGAGGTAACGCATGCGGATGTCCATCCCTAAAAGTTAATGTGTAGAATATTGTATAATGAACACCCCTGAAAGGCAGAAATGCCGAACAGGTAGAAATAAATTTTTAAAAAATCTCTTATCTCTATTTCGCATATAAAGGAGAAATGTCACATTTGCCCTACTTATCAGGAGAGCAGCTTGAAAATGTGTGGGTCCTCTAAATAAAAGCAGGCATAAAGATAGTTTGACTGATTCTAACTTCGTTATAAATATTTTTGGAACATAATTCTCAACGCCTCCAGAGATTAATTGTAAATGGAACACGGGTAATAAAATATCTCTTTAAAAAAGCTTTTCCTCAGGAAAAAACAATTATTTGCATGAACGTAATACACATTGAATAATAATTACCCACTAAATATAGAATTGGTAACTACAGGTTCTACCATCCTTCCAAGCAAATGAATTCAATAGATAAATTCACCAGACGCTAGAAACGAAATGCAGGAGTCAAATATTTTGGGCCAGTTTCCAAATAGTTTGGACCGCGAGTTCTTTAACGATCGCTGTAGCATATAAAATTTCCGTAAGCCCGTACACTTCAGCGTGAAAACAAGCTTATGAACCAGATGATTCAATATTTAGGACCATACTTGCGTGCCATCTACAATGGATTAGTGTTTACCTTATTGGGATACATAAAGAATCATGGAAGTATCAAACTGGGATAGGGTTTCCAAAGTCTCCAAGTTTATTGACGTGAAACACTCAACGAATTATAAATTAGAAGTGCGTAAATTACGTGAACCCGGCAAAGTGGCTCAGTGCGTAGCGCGCTAAATTCGCAGTCGGGAGGGCCATCTCAAACCAAGTATTCGTGGTTTCCTTTGATCATAAGGCGAATTTGGTATGGTTAAAAAATGCCACGATCTCCCCCCCCACACACACACAAACACACACCTGCCTCCATAACCATGGTCCTTTCACTCCCCTGCCACTTCATTCAGAAAGCCCTTGCCCTTAATGTAATCTTAGTTGGCTAATAATAATAATAATAATAATAATAATAATAATAATAATAATAATAATAATTATTATTATTATTATTATTATTATTATTACCTACTATTTAGAGTATCAGGGAAAGCAATGGGAACTACCCTGACTACGTTCTCCTAAGAAAATCCATCATGGTGCACCTGCAGTTCAATACAGTAGAAGTTATCTAGACGCCTAACTTCCGCGTAACTTCCGCCTATGGAAGAACAGGACCAAAGAAGAAGAATTGACGTGAACTGTGAAGGTCGTAGGAAACACAAGAAGTGAGGCTCTACTCTCTAAGATCAACACAGCATATCTTACCTAAAAGGAATTAAGCATATATATTACGGCACAAGCGAATCGACTCCCAAAATCACGACAAATGTGAAATATTTTAATTTGTGAATTTAATAATGAAAAGATTGGAACAATTCGACTAAAGCAATTTTCAAAACTGTTTCTCTCAATAAATATAATTTTAGAAACATGTTAAATGAGTTTCATAATAATGGCTGGAATAATTCTACAAATGTGAGAAAATGTAAATAACGTAAAATATTTAAGTGAAGGGCATATAAAATCGTTATTTGAAGTGCCTCTCGGAGTTGTGTTGATAAACTGGACTCCCTATAACGGCTGAGGGTTGCGGTCTTTTGAAGGGCAGAAAACCCAATCCTGGGCGGGTGGGAGGAGAGACGAACGTTTTTTAAGTATTGCCCCTTTTTCTCGAAATTACACAAAAACTGCTAAAATGTTCACGGTAGTATTTAAAGACCTTATTGTGAAGAAGAAATTTTATTTTAAGTAATAATCTCTGTTTTTTACGCGCAATTTTCGAATATACGGGGTAATTGGGAAAACAGTATGCGTATATACTCAGTATACGTGTGTGCATAGGTACATGAGAATGTAAAAGGAACGAGGATATAAAAATAATAATGCTTTGGATGTGGTGAGATATACATACATTTGGTAATTATTTTGAATTAAGTAAAATTACCCAAATGTCTGCTTTGGGGGTCCTTGATCACCTCCACTCCAACCCGATTCGCCATTGGTTACCCCTTGTGGTGACAAATTCTATACCCTCAACCGCCCTCCCTCTGCGGGGGAGGATACGGAACTAGTATTCCGAGCACGGGTCGAAACGCCACCACCATCGCCATTATCACCACCACCACCACCACCACCACCACCACCACCAACGACAACAACAACAACAACACCAAAAACAATCACGTATATACTATATTGTATTGCAATTAATTTCTTAACCAAGAGCAATAAAAACAAATTTAAATTTTAAGTGATTGGAATACTTTTTCTTCCCCGTTTCGGTTCGTGGCTACAAAAGTTTGCATTCTCTGCCTGCAGTGCCAGGCAAGAAGGTTCTTCAGAAGAGGTTTTGCATTTACTTTCTCGAAGTTACCGGCCGCTACTGGATTCAACAGGTTAACATAACAATGGAAGCATAAAGTTTCAGTCTCATGAAGACTTAATTGTCGGACAAGATCCAAGGTTGAAAATGAACAGTAGGTATCCGTTGCATGTACAGACAGTTCATGCTCGAAATGTAAATCAAAGAAACATTCAGTCTCCAGATCTCATTATTGGTTGATCCATTCTATTCTACAATATAATTTTTGTGTAAGTTACGGAATCAACAGCTCTCAACATGGACTCATCTTTAATCTCTTCTCCCCGGTCTCAACAATTCATTAATCTAAGTATTTACTGTTTATAAATAAATCTCATAAATAAGTGAGATTCTAGTTGTCAGAAACGCCTCTAATAATTTTAGCGACTCATACATAATGTGTGTCAACGCTTGCCATCAGTAATGGAGTTGAAACTCAAAAATTGTCCACAATAATTTTGTTCCTGATGTGATCATGATTATTTATTTACATTGTTTTGATTTTCAGACTTATTAGTAATTACGTCAGATACCAAAAAAAAAAAAAAGTTGTGCATGCCCTTTGAAAGACATAGGCGCAGGCTTTGCCTATAAATAACCTTCCACAAACAGATGAATATGATTATCAAACGCAATGTAAGTTTTTAGTGTAGAAAGGACGCATACGAGGAAAGGACAAAAACGTTACCGCGAAATTGTTGGTTCTGCTATTTAAAAGCAATCGTGTGCATATTAGCTACCAGTGAACGCAGTGAATTTCCGAGAAACGCAGGCCTGTATGCAGCCATACACCGCAACAATCGATCGGCCAAATAACACGGTGCGCCGTGACCAAGTGTGAAAAGCGACGACGCAGTCCGTGCAAAAAGGAGTCGTCCCTGAGTCCGCGGCGTCTCCGAGATGGAGGCCTCGCAGCAGCGTCAGGGCGGGCGGGCCCCGGCCCGTGACTCTACCCCGCACCGCAACCTCCCTCCGCAGCGGTGCGCCTGCGCGCTCGCCAACTCGGCCCCTGCGGTTCCGCTCCGCGTTTACGCGGGACGTCGCCTCATTTCACATACGACGAAGGGGCGATGTTAATTTTTTGGCGCCCTCCCCCCTCCCGCATAATAAACACCACCAGCGGGTCGATCACGAAGATCACGTCGCCATCTCGCGTGGCCCACTACAACTACGCAGCGGTTAGTTACCACTTCTTCCCACAGATAGCGGTAGAGCGCTGACGAAGTTCTTGCTCTTTCGCCCGAGCACATCGTTCTAATGGCCATTACTTCTCCATTCCATTCCATGAATATATAATAATAAAATAAAGGCGGAACTATAAAAATAGATGAGCAAAATATAGAAAGCAATGTCCAAAAACAGAACTTGATACTTCCAAGCCAATGTAAAGATTAAGTTCAAGATCCAGCACGTTCGGGAATGATAGTTCAAGATGAATTAAATGCATGGTCAAGACAATTTGAAGTGAAAATATATTATAAATTTTTCATGACAAAAGAAAAGTAATGTGAATCACATTACTTCATTATACACGGAAATCGCATGAATTTTCAGCCTATTACTAGATATTCTAGAGTGCAATTCGTTTCAATAAAACTTGAAATAACCCGTTAAAATGACCGGACGAAATTGAATTATTGTTTTGATAATGAATAAAGAACACAACATTTATATTTATCGAAAACAGATACCAGGAGGAATTTAATTATTTTAATTATAAGATATTGTATTTAGTATATTTTTGGCCTATTTATTCATAACAGACAAAGCATTGCCTAACATTAACCTTGTATTTTTTCATTTTAAATTACCGTTTTCCAAATTAAATTGCTCTATATTAAACTAAATATTCTAAATTAAACACTCACATTTTCTTCATTTTTTTTCGAACAAGAACACTTATCAAAATGTCAATGGTCCTATTTTCGTTCTCTCTCTCTTCCTAATGTAATCTTGATTATTTATTTACATTCGTGTTGATTTTATGTATACTGTTATGCAGTGTATTAGTTTCTAAGCATATAGACTATGGTAGTGATTTTCTAAGTTTTATTTTATATTTTGTTCCATTACATTCTAGCTTACATATTATACCCTGCGACACTTTAGTCACCATAAAAAGCTCTTATATGGACGTAACCGTTATTACACTTTGAAATTATGATTCTGCATACCAAAACGTCTCCAAAACGTCCAAAACGTTTGTATATTTTGTTAATGATTTTTTTTAATGCAAGTGCATCTGTGGGTTACTCCTTGCTACAGTTTTATATCGAAGAAACTTCCACACGTTATTCTTACATTTTCAATTCTTATGGTGCGGTTTCAATGATTTAAGTCCTTCGTACCAAATAGCCCATAGGTTTCAGAACGACCTGGGTAATTGTTTTTTTCTTTCTTACGGAGATGCCCTACCCCAAAAAAAATTGTTAAAATATCCTCAATGAAATCAATTGAAATGAAAACAAGTGTTACATTTTATAATAACCTCGATCTAAATATTGAAATAATTTGTCAGGTAAATTCGAACGAAGTAACGGAAAAAATACCAAAATGTTTAAAAGCAATGAAATTAATATTATATCACTGTTAAATGCAGAGTACTTTTTAATGCCCAAAACTCGATTATTACCCTTAAAATAAGTAGATAATGTTAATATACACCTAAAATCAAAAAAGATAAAACCTTCAGAAAAGCAATTGGTAGAAGAGCACATATTGGTAAATATCGTGACCAACCCTCTCCATCATCGGGATTTCATCAGATACTAACACTGAAAGGATTAATGGAAGGAAATTCCTGCATCTCATCAATGTCCACTTATTTCTAGAAATAATTTGATAACACACGTGAACATACCTTCCCTATACCTGCATTACAATAAAGGAACGCCGATGAACAGGTGTGAAGTTACGCGAGGCTAAACTAATTCCATCAATTCCAGCAATCACGATTCCAATAGTCTGTTGGTTAATGCATATGTATTATGGAGCTTTATAGTGAGGGACCTTCTCTTTACCAGTTTGTATTCGATTTACACCTGCATTTTCCTACTACTTCATATGCATACATTCTACATAACATGTAATAAAATTCATGAAAATTCATTTGATATAAATACAACGATATCTTTATGAGCGTTCTTTAAATTGCTTCCGTTCTAGTCGAGAATATATGCTCACAATGAAATGTCTTTACGATAGCGTATAATGATGATTCGCGAAAGTGAGTTAATAAATTGAATTAATGAGAGAATTTTATATTCAATGACGTGCCACTGCGATATTGTAGATTGGAAAAAAAATGTTTTTCGCTTAGTATGAAATTCAGTGCGTACGATGTATCACGCAACCCACCCAGTGAGAGTGTCCGGCGACGCCTAAATAAAAATAGGGAATGGAAAACTGTGACAAGAGGGCACTTACTGGTGGCGCTGATAACGGCGAGTTTTGAGCGGCTTTGTTTCTCTTGGTGCAAGGATACTTATTACATCAGATTGACTGATTAGTGATTCCAGGCATGTAAACGGCTAAGGTCATTTGTCCCGTGAGTGAAGTGCATGTATTTCTTTAAGAGGTGGCGGTGATCTTCCCCCGCTGGTGCCGACCTCCCGTCGGCTAAGGGTAAGTCAGCTTTCCCCTTAACCTGGTATCTCCCACCAGCAGGGCGCAGACCCAAAAGGGAGGAGCTCTAAGCATCCGACCGGTCTTTCGGCAAGTGTGGCAGTGTAGTGCCTGTAAGTGTAAGAGTGTATAACGGATGAGGATAGGACATGAAAGAGGAAGGAAAGATCGCGCGCGGTCTGTGACCCGTTTGTTAGGGTACTGTTCGGGCATTCGCCTGGTGTTAATCCGAGAAGCCATGGAAAACTAACGATCACAGCAGGTGACAGTTAGAATTCTCCTCCAGACAGCCACTGAATTCAACCTAGCTAACTAGCTATTGTCGAAAATCCTGCCACCGTCGGGACTCGAACTTAGGACCTTAGATCAAAGGCACTGCAGCGACATCACTTGATGCCCTGAGCCATCTCTCCCGGTACTAATATTATTCATATGACAGTTTTGACTACTGAATCAGCCATTATCATATATAAATTCCTCACAAAAGTAATGCAAAACATTTCTTCGATTAGCTTCACGTACCATGTTTGTAATAAACGAACGGCACTAATAACTAAGCCTACCACTCATCCTCAACACCTAGCCTACCCATCCAGAAATTTATTATCCAACATCAATTCAACAGCACATGCAAACCACTAAAATCTCGCCTCAACCAACCAATTCTCAACTCGAATCAAAAACAGGTTCGCGATCGATGCCGTTATAAACAAGACACTCGTAGATAACAGTTAACCGTAGGTGGTCTTACATTTACCAACCCCATCAGTAGAAATAGTTTGATATACTAAATGTAAGGATAGTTGTAAATCAACAATGCAGGTGAAAACTGTGCATTGAACTGTATACTAGTATGTATGTACTAGGAAAATATCTGGCGTTGTCCGCACTTTCTTCACATCCAATCTTTGTGAAAGAGTAAAAAGATAAATGTTATATAAACAACTGTATTTAAGATTGTTATTTTTAAAGTCATTGGTTCAAATTTTAATAAAATACTATTATCTTCTTACATTTTATTTTACTGCAAATTGCTATTAGATTTTGATTCACTCTGCTTTCCTGAGAATCTCAAACTGTTTTCCTAAAAATCTTTATTTAAATGTCCATACTTTATGTAAAATGTATGCGTACAAAGCCATTTAAAGGGAATTTTCATAACTAATTCATATACTAATAAAATAAATCTTAATATATTTTTACGAAAGTAAAAATAGTATCCTAACCATTCATATGAAAACAAAAAATGGCGGCGACGGCGATTACAATTCATTGAAATCATTTTTATTAGTATAGATTCCCCAAACAATAATACAAATTAATAATAATAAACGATTAAATTTACATGGGTTACCATTAAAAATAACATTTATAGCGTAGTTCTCATATTGTAAAGATAAGGGTTAATCCCAAGATCCCAGCTAGAATACATACATTTGGACAGCGTTGATATGTGCTCGTGCACCGAAAATTACGTCGAAGGCTTTAGCGATACGCATTCTCAGCGGTCTGCAAGCCCTGCTGATTAAAGAAGCGCAGATCAACAAACAAGAAACAGGCAGGAGGCACGTAAAGCTAGGTAGAAAGCCAAAGTCAGGGGTCAGAGGTCAGCCTCTCTTCATTCTGCGGAAGGGGGATTCATTCCGCGACTGGACAAGACGTGTTCCAGGCGTTTAGAATTATGCAATAGAAATTGGAACTAAAACTTTACAAATAGGTATACGTTAACCCGGCAGAGCTCGCGTCAGGTCTCCGAGACCCAGGTCAATTAACCTAATATTTCTTCTATAGAAGGCTGTGCGATAGATATCTGTTGTTCCAAATATCTACCTTTATTATCTCTCGTTATATTATAGCGTTATTTGTGATGCCATTTTTCAAACGGGATTTGAAGAATACACGTTTTGAGACCTTCGGGATCCTTTAGATCCTCTGCGATTGAGTTCGTAAAAAACGTGGAAACAATTCCAAGTGAGTATTTACTATTAAATCGAGGTTTAGCCGTAACAATTAATGTAATAACTTTGCCACTTATGAGTATGAAAAACATTTTAATGGATTTAAATCTTTGTCACAAACAAGGTGCAAATAGAATGTCTTTTTTTGGCGGTAGTAGAGTATGCTTTGAGTAAGTGTAGATGATTTAAAGAGAAAGGAAGATAAGACAGGTAATGAACACGATTGAAGGAGTAGTAACAAGGAAGAAAGTCGAAGTAGTTGAAATGTGTGCTATTTGGTTGTCCTAGAAAGTCGAGACGTAAATTACATTATGACTAACGTCTCGGACTGACGGACTGACTTTTCTTTCGTAATTTTTTAATAACGTCAATAACTTGAGAGTTTTTATGCCACTATTTTTTAAGAATCTGAGTCTTTGAACTTGTCAAAGATGAGCTGACCGGTTGTGCACTATCAAGTACATACCAAGTGGTGTTAGAAGCAAAGAGTCAATACTTACTGGTTTTGCAAGTAAACACATTCCAGAGATAGAGTAAAAGAATAATTTGAAGTAAAAGGTAGAATAACTCAATATTTTTGCTCCAAGAGCCAGTAGTTTTGCTCAAATTTCTTTCTTAAGAGCACATTTCTCTACTCTGTAAGGGGTACCTGAGTAAAGATATATGCCTCGATAATAACTGTTATTAAAAATTAATTTATTTATATATGTACTATTAGTTTAAGAATAAATTTTGATTACAAAGTTATAGCGTAAAATAATTTTTGTATTGATTTGCCACAAGTATTAAATGTCATTAATAATTTTACAAAATAACATGAAATTATCTTGAATTTATGTCAATTTTCTTCATGTTTACATTCTAATAAATGCACTCCAAACATTTCATAAATATTATGCATTCATTTACATAAATATTATACATCCAAGAAATAATACATATTCATTTAAAATTATACGAACCACATGGTTTCCAATAAAAATAAAAACATGCTCCTAGGTTTCACTGATCCAATGCGACTAATCCCGTTCGGAATTTCGGCACCAACTCTGCTGGGTTAAAATCAATTACGCTTTTAACGCGTATTTCAGTTTGGTATTTAAGCAGAAATCTCACTATATGCATAACGATATCAGATAGAAATCTATTTGAGATCAACATAAGTTCTCTACGTAAAAGAATAAAATTAATGAAAAGCGGAAAATATGGAGTTCCAGAATCTTTTTCTACCTTGGCTTCGGTAGTAAAACGGTTGTGTATACGACTGTTACACCCACGTTCTCGGGGTCAAATGGCTTTTGCGAGTTGGATCGAAGCTATGGATTTTTAAGGGCGAAAAAATCCTTCGTACACCTTTCCTCGGAGAGTAAGTAAAGACGACTGTCCCATGTGTAGATATGCAGCATGTAAAAATCTTCAAGCCTAAAAGATGTCAGTGGGTGAAATTTTAAAAAAATCGCTCGTTTCGTTGCCCGAGTAATACCACCTTTCTCTGTTAGACAGTGAATGAAGCGCGCGTAGCGGGCTCAGTCGGAAAAGAAGGCTTGGTTGTCTGAGAGTCGCCACGAAAAATAAGGCATAACAGAATTGAATAGAACTGAATTTATACGGTCACCATTTAACTAGATGGAGAGTATCATCAACCTTATCTATTTAGGTTATTTAACGCATCTATCAATAACGCTTGCGTACTGGACGCAGACCCTCTTAGTACCTATTTTTTAAAGCGGCGATAAAACAGTACCTAGTAACCATGGATTTATCTTAACCGTAGTCTTACATCAGGTATATGCCAATTCACGGAACAACAAATAACTAACAACGTCCTGAAACAATGGGAGGGCAAAGAATTGCTCTATATCGGACTACACCGTTTCAGGAACGGTTTCACTTGAAAAGTTAGCTTTTTTCACTTCTACGGCACCTAGCCGGCCTAATTAGCACTGTAGCTTGAGATGACAGCTGGTACGAATACTGCTCAGTAATCCGGATGAGACCCTTCAGCGCAAGGATACATCGTGATTTGTTTACACTCGCTTCATTCTTTCACTGGGTTTATTGTCAAAGTATATAATTGAATTCATGAAGAGCTGCATTATAACTTATCATTTTTTAATGTACCTCAAGGAGAGTCAACCTCAATAAATTAAAAGTACTGCCGGGTCTTAAACTAAAATTCTGAGAAGGTTCACACTTCTTTTGATCTTTTTAATTCGCGTACGTCCTTCTCAACGGGTCCCGATGCCTCAGCAATGTGCTTACAACTATTAAAAGATTCAATACATAAGACAGGACTCATTTTGTAACAATGGCCTAATTTCATCAGCCACTGTACAAAAATCGACGTGAAATCCTTCGTTCATACCTCTGAAATAGTAATAAAAAAGAACTCGAATTTAAAAAAATATACTCACAATGAGAATACACCTTTGGCTCTGATGCGATCAGTATGTTGAATATGTCTTAAGTAATTTAAAAAAGTCTTTCATGAAGGGAGGTATATGAACCTAAGCCCCTTCCTGAATCTACCACTCCGACTAGGCAGGCAGAATTGTCACAAAATGTATGACCGTTTGTACGATATTCGTTGGTTTGTAAGTTTTAGGAATTTCAGTAAAGCACTTCGAATTCGCTAGCGCTGCTCAAGCGCCGAGTAAAGGTACGAGATTTTATCTCATCTATAAAACAATAATAAGACCAACGCTCACATATGCCTGCCCGATCTGGAATAACGCCGCAAAAACAAACCTAAACAAAATAGAAATAATACAAAATAAATTTCTCAGAAAGATCATTAAAGCTCCTTGGTTCATAAGCAACATACAAATCCAAAATGAACTAAATATATCATCTATTAACGAATATATAAATCTTATGACTCATAAATTCTTCTCATCCCTTCCCCAATCGCGCAGTACAACAATATTCAAGCTAGGTAAAACGTATAGTTCATCAAAAAGAATAAGATCACGATTCCCTAAAGACTCCCTTCGTCCACCTTAAATCACCTACCCATCTTCCACTTTCCAAAAATTCCACCCACTGACACCCTCTCCTCAAAATTATCACATATAACTCCAAAAACTGTTTTCCACAGTTTCTTCTCAAAGAACAACGTTTTATCAGACCCCTGAGAGAGGAGGTAACACATGCGGATGTCCATCCCTAAAAGTTAATGTGCAACCTATTGTACAATGAACACCCCTGAAAGGCAGAAATGCCGAGCAGGTAGAAATAAATTAAAAAAAAAAGATTTTATCTGCATCATGATTCGAGAGATGAACTAATCGGAAACTCTTTTACTTCTGGAGTTCCGAAGTGTTCGCAGTCGAATGACCTTGACGCGTTGACGTCGCGTCGCTCCGGCAGTGCCCGCTAAGCGGTCGAAGGTCTTGGACAGGGGCGTGAAACTTGGCGCTCAAAACGGGGTAATGATTTCTGCGCCATCGACAGCAGGCTCGTGAGCCGAATTAAACGTGTGACGTCATGCAATTCAAACGCTGGCAATGTAGGCGGTGTTTGTTTTTCGTTACGTGCCGGCAGGTGCCCTTTTTTATCCAGATTTGTCAGTATTTTGGAAGATGATATTAAGAAGACTGGTGATAGACAAATACATTGCTAGTATTTTCGCCCTACCAGCAGTGGAGGTATTTATAATTTATGATGGAATATTGTTGCATAATTGTAATTGAGTATTTCATTTGTGAACATTCACACCATGCAAAATAGTCTTAAAAATCATTAAATACCTTTAGTATAACCTAACCTAAGCACATGTGTCATTTATACTGTTCTATTTGTTTAAAAGTATTGCAATTATATTATTTCTAACTGATCATTTCGTATGATATTGGACAAGTTTGTCATATATCCATTGTATATATCCACTGTTTGCAATGCCCAGGTATTTAAAATCTCTCATTTTCAAATATACATAATTCATAATTTTTTGCATTTCTAGAAAAGGTACACTCTAATCAGTGTATGATGAAATGTAATTAATTTAATTTGCTTAAGTGTACGAGTTACCTTTCCATTCTGGAGGTGATATTCGAGTTGCCGTATGTTTTGAGGAGATAACTGGCAAGATATCAACGAATTTGACTTCACCAACATTAGAAGATGGAATTGTATCAACAGTGTTTCTTGCAAGCCCAGCCCTCTTGTTTTCTCAAAGAAAGACATATCCAGAATCTCCCTCTAAAACGAAATTTTTTATATAACCTAACTCAAATACTGCTTTAAGCGAAGAGTTTTTAAAAATAATTTGGTCATGTACTGCTCCAGGCCAGCGAGCAACAATATTCTGAATTTTTAAATCAGAACAGCATAGAGTTTGTACATTTAATGAGAATGTGCCATCTCTCCCTTTGTATTCTTCTGAATTGTCTCCACCTGGGCATTTTATTTTAATGTGGGTGCAGTCAATAGCACCAATTACACTTGGGAAAGCTGCTTTCTCATAAAACTCTTGTTGTACATGATTCCTTTCCACTGCACTGTTGGGGAAGAATACAGGGGGTAACTTGGCTATTGACTGGCTAGTTTTTTTAATTATCCTACTTGCGGGACTCTTATCTAGCCCACATAAATCTCCAATGTAAATTACAAATGCTCCCGTACCATAATAACGTTAGTAGAAGCTGGATTATAGGAGGTCAGACTGATACCTGCAAGACAAACAAACTTTACGTAACATTTCTGTACTGCACCAAAACGAACATAAGTTCCAATTATAATAAGAAATAGAACATGTTTTATACAAAAACTAATATTTCGCAGACTTATCTGCTTGTATTGTGTTCGATGTTGTCATTTATTAGCATCAACTACTCTAGAACAGTTTGCTTTCTTAACCCGAATCTTGAAAAAAAAATCAAAATCATCATATTCATTCAGCAAGTCTGGCCTTCTTCGCACTCTCCTCAACTTTCGACTTTTTAAATACATCTGGAGTATTTCTTCCTCTTCACTCTCGTCAGAAAACAAATACTCCATAATTTCGTACATTTCAGACATGAAGTGCTACAGATTTTACCGACAATATGAGGTGTACAGGTTAACCCGCTGTTATCACTTGGTTATCCCTTAGTTAACTCGTATCCGGAGTTCGTACAACCGATTTAAACGCTAACAGTTTGAAATTTATCCAGAGTTTATTCCATGTTCGTACAACTGGCTCTAAATCAAACAAACAATAATGTAATTATAAATTTAAAACTTCAGGTTTTCATAAACTTTTTTCTGCTTTTAAAGTAATTAAGAATAAATAAATCGCTTTACAATGTTGGTTTTAAGTAAAAACATCTAATACAATATTTAAAAATATTATTTAAATCATATTAATCTGATTTAAATTTTAAAATATCAGATTTTAAAAATTAAAAAAATCAGTTCTTTAAGCCTTACCAAAAATATAAAATGGGTTCTTCAATCTAATTACAAAATTATAAATCCAATCAATTATCAGTATCATCAGCTACACATTACAGGAATGACGTATTTTTCTCCAAAGCTCTTCAGACGTGTATCTGGCAGTTACTACACTGGGTTGTAGTGTACTTTATCTTGCATCATGGTATCTTCCTTGTCTCTTAATAAATAGCAGCCTTTTCTAGTCTATTCAACTTTCTTTGTTGTTTTTTCCGTTGTTTCTCTGTGGATACGATTAATGAAGAAATCCATAATGATGGTTGGCATAAAATAATTAAACAGGTATCAACATTCGAACAGTTAGAAAACTGGACCAATTTTTCATTTTTGTTTCCTATTACTAATATGAATTTACGAAATAATAAGACATTTATACAATTTTTTCCCGTTTTTAACCATCGTTCACGCATCTGTTGATTTTTGGAGAGCTTTTGAAAGGGCAGCCTCCAAGAGATTGAGCACGTGTTTACACTTTCCTGAACAAGTGAGGCATATTTTATTATTTTATTTTCGGGTAAAGTGATGCACTTATTGGTGTTTCTTTTATCTGCAAATGTCATAAATGAAACAAGCACGTTTCTCTTGAAGAGGTTCGTAGTACTATGTTTATGTAGAAAACCTAGTAGTGTCATTCATGCGACTGCTCTTCGCGATAAAATTTCGAAGTTTACAGTTACAATACTGTTATAGTAAACATATTTATGAATTCTTATTAATAAATATTAATTACCAACTTTTGAGTTATGTTTAAGAGTGGTTATTTTACGAGCGATTACTGGGGCGTAATAGCATTCATCTCTAATAAAACCCTTCCAAAGCATAAGAAAATTAACATTTGCGACCTCATATTATCCTAATCCATGACACTAAATTGCATTTGCCACTGAAATAGTATACATCATCGTTTTCGATAATAGCATATCAATACTCATGACAGCAATCACTTTTCTAAATTAATAAAAAACCATGCTTTTTCCAAGTAGATATTTATGCTTATTGATCTTACGTATATTGTTCTAAATGTGTTTTGTTCAATCGGCATCTACAAATTTATTTCATTTTTTCTTCATTCCCGTCAAGAAATTAGATGAAGGTAATCTTTAAGAAGTATTGATTTTTAATATTGATACAGCCTGCGACGTGTCAAGTATTTACTGATTGAGTCAGGATTCGTACGCATCTATTATTGAATCCAAGAATGTAATTCAGAATGAATTATTCTTCAGATTCCACAACTGTATCGAAATAGGACACGTGCACTATATTACGGAACTAAAATTTTTGCAATTTGTTTACTTACTGTATCTTTGCCTCAGGCATCTCTTCAAATTGTAGTTTTCCTAGAAACAACACCAACAAAGCACAGAGTGGTCGTTTCGCCACTTGCAATCAAGGGCTCATTCCAAAAGACTTGCGAATTTCAGTACAGGCTTCCACCACCAGAGCGACCAAAGAAGGCTTGATGTATTTCTAAGAATATAAATAATCTTTCTAAATTTACACAAAATGTTTCAGAAGGAGAATGACAAACCAGAAACAACATTAAGGAGAGAAAAGGTTGTCAGAAGAAGAAAACATCGCATATCTCGATGAACAAAAGTTTTATTAATAAAATAATTTTACTTTTTACAACATACAAAATAATGCGGCAATGGGAGTTAGAAACGTTTCAAACTATACAATGATTAATGCAATAAATGAAGGAGCTTCACGACAAAGACTAGTAAATTCTGCACACAATTTGAATAGGAAAATCTACAATGACGATGAAGATGAAGGCAATGCGTTCGTTTGGTTCAATGATGTAATCAGAATTTGAAGGTACGTCACAATACGATATTTCACATTACAATACATTATGCAAAGGGCGATATGAATGAAAAAAATGACATGATGGTATTTCGATAGTAGTTTCCACGACGATAAATTGCAAGTCAAAAATTGGTTTTTCTTTCACATACTGTGCCAATGATGGTCACCATATTGATTTTTTCTTGCGTTCAAAATTCGCGAACGAATTAGATACCATCAATGATATTTATTTGTAACAAAGAAATAATGTAGCGGACAATCAATACAATAATTAATTAACTTAATTGGCGCAGATATTGAAACATAAGGTTAAAAAATCTGGAAATAACTTTGCAAACGGAAAGAAATCAATCTGCGCCAAACATGCATACCGCAAATCAACACCAACTTTCTTGAAACTATCGTCGTGCAAACCTATCTTCACAAAAAGTGAATATTACTAGATTGCAATGACATAGGAACCAATGACATTGGGACACTAGCGCTCCAAAGCGGTGTCTTCCAGGCACTTTATTTTATAAAAGCGGACCACTTAAATCCGTGCATGATTTTTTGTGGACTACTACATGTCTACGTAACATCCACTATACACAGTCCTATATGATACACTACTACAATGCAAGACATTAGTGTTTATATCTCTGCGACCACGAGTCAAGGCAGTGTCTCGTTTAGTGGCCGGCCGTCGAAAGCACAGGTCTACCAACAGCCACGGGGAAATGGGCGACCCCGTGCAAGCTCGAACAGTTCGCATTCCCAGCAGGTAATGGCACTCCTTTGAGAGTTTTTGCATAGCGTAAAGATCATAGGTGAATATCACATTTCAGCTTCCGCGCATACGCCAACTTGAACGCGAAGTGATACCGGAGGCAGCTTTTCCACCGGATTTCGCGGGCGACATATCATATGCTAATCTATCACTCGGTCAAATTATATGGAATTTGTTCCCAATTGCGAAGGTAGAGTGTGCTGCTAAATTTACATTGATGATGAAACATCATGTTGGTGGTTTAATCTGTAAATATAACTATATGTATATACGATATTAGTTATATTCATTTAATAATGTATTAACTTTATAATATTTATATATTATTATATAATTATGTGTTACATGAGAAGCAACTAATCAAAATGCATATTGTCCACTGGTGGGAAAAATTGAGTTGGATATGAAATTTTGTAGTTTTTAATACGTTCTACACGTTCCTACTTTCTTATTTCTTCAAAACGCATTTAATTTAATGTGTTAAAATGCATTTTGAAGAAATATGAAAGCAGGACCGCGAAGAAAGTATTAAAAACCACACGATTTCATATCCAATTCAATTTTTCCTACTAGCGGACAATTTGCGTTTTGATTAGTTGCTCCTCATATACAGCTTGGGGGTTGTTGTGCAGCTCTAGTCGAACAAAATCAAAACAGGATAATGTAGCTTTACGAGAATTTAGTGCACACTCTGCATCCACAGTTCGGAACTTCTTCAGTTTAACACAAAACGTTTGGCAAAACTCTTTTTAAGTTTTCACATGCCATTGGTCACGTGGTTGCTTCACCCAACGCTATGCAAAAAGCCATATTTCGTGTCCGGCGGGCGACGTCTCACAACCGTCGTCCACTCCGCCGACACGCCCTGTTGCTGCTGCTGCTACACGAGTAAGCGTGGGGAGCCGCTAGTAGAGAGCCGGCCGGCCGGAGCAGATAGGCGCGGAGGCAGCCGGCGCGGCTGGAGATCCTTGGGGGACACCCGCTGCGGGATGTCTGCCCTCCCCCGCTGCAGCCGCCCAGGGTAGGGGTGGGGGAGGTCAGGGGTGGCGGGGGCGGCGGCGCCGGCGCCCCGCACGCCGTCAAGCGCACGTGCAGTCCTCGGCCACCGGGTACGGCACCTTGAGCCACTGGCAGCGGTAGCGCTTGCGTCGCTTCTTCTTGCGATCGGTCGGCTGCAGCCAAACGCTGTTGGACAGGGCGCTCTTGCGGAGCCTGCGACACCACGCGCGCGCGCGCGAACCGTCGCCTCAGCACATGGGCACGCACGTGCACATGCACATCACGAGCATGCACATGATCATGGTCAGGGAAAATGAAGGGTTCCGGTGCATAGAGGGATTACTATAAGAAAGGACCGCTTTGACAGCTACTGCTTGGCCATTTCTGGCAATATAAGTGCGAGTTCAAGCACTCACTTCGTCAGTACCTTCATTTCTAGTTAGCTCATTTGTAAATGGCTACATCACTATCTCTTGCAATTTCATCGCCCTGGATCGTCTCCCGACCTGTCAAAGTAGTCCGTTTTTTGAGTAATTCCTCTATCTACTCCCTTTCAAGCATGTAGTCCTTTCACGATTATGAGCTGGCAGGAGAGGATGACTGTCATCGTATCGCGAGCTTCGTTACGACTTAAATTTTTGGTTTTGAAATTGCCAATTGGATGACAGTGTCCCCCTCTCTTTTCAGCTCGTGACCCTGAAAGGACTTCGTGTTTTAATCGAAGTACAAAACATTATAACCTCACAAGTAAATGTTTTCGAGGTATGAGGGATTAAGTGAGTTACATAAAAATGACAACCGGGGATCAAGTATGACTCACAAACTGAACTACTAATGTTGCACATTCCATTGACAACAAATGGTTATTTAAACTTATTATTTTACTTAAAACACAACTGTGAGTGTGTTTACGCACGAGCTTTTCAAATAATTGCAATTGATGAATTTATTTCATCAACTTTTATTCAACTTCATTTAGCCGGGAGGAGCGTTATGAATTTATCATTGAACTAATGCGATGAAAGATTGTGAAATAAAAACACTACAATAACCGCAACGATAATATATTTTTCAACTTTTAACTTCATTTAAAAAAATAGAACATATTTTAAAATATTAACGTAATTTGCAGGTTCCATTCACAATACAATTTAAATTTTCCAATTAGAATTCTAAAAGCTCATTCTACTATTGGGCATTCACCCTGTTAGTTAAGTTCACAAGAGTATTACTAGATATTAACATTTTTGGAGCTCTATGTGACTTATGGGAATTTCTTCTTAGTTTTTTTAAAAATTTCTTAATTAACTTCCTGAATCCAAACCTTGCGTTACACCGGGGTGTGAATTGGAAGATTCTTCCAGAGGGGAACTTTCAAAGGTCGGGGAGGAGACGAATTTGAAAATTGATAAATAAAAGAACTAACATCTCACGGAACGCTGTCTAAATGAATCCTACAATTGCTCTGGTTAAAGTTAATTTGTCCGATTTTTCTTCCTACGGATTCTTTGAATAATTCAAAATGTGAAAATCACACTCGAAGATCTTAATGTGGATTATCTGAATCACGAGAAAGTATTACTTTTTTCTTCTTCAGAATGGAACATGAAACACTTTAGAGGGGCATGTCGCCCACCATCCTCTCAATTCGCAACCTGCACCATCACATTCTTGTGTCAGCCACCCAAAGACATGGAGTAATGGGTGTTCAAATCTCTTAGGAACGAATGGTGTAAAGCTACCGTGCTGGCTTCTACGCATCAGCTAGTGTAACATACAATATACAAATAGTTTCCACTCTCTGAAATACCGGATGTCGTTGAACACAGGTAGCTAAGGCTCTGCGCGAATAGGAAGGTGGTGTGTTCGTATCCCTCTAAGACATGTGTGCTATCTAAGCAAAATTGTGGCATGTAATGTCACGACAAAGTCCTAATTCCATGAGTACCAACATTCATTATTTCATTATTGCACTCCGCTCTTCGACCGCCTTCGGTAGGGCTCGAGAATCGCGCGACGATCTCGGCAACGCTAAGCTGCCCCCTGCGCAAAGGACGGCTCGCTTTTCCGTGTGCTGGTGGGGGGCGGTTTCATTTGTTAATTATGTCGTGTTTCCGGGCGCGTCAACTGCTTTGGACATTAGTTCCGTTTTTTGGTGCACGTTTTATTCCTTGGGAGATAGTAGGGTTCTTCCAGATTTGAATGGTAAGATCAACACGTCGGGTAGTCGGATTTTCCCACCAGCGAGGCATCGCCCCAGAGGCACGACGGTAGTGTAGTGCAGATAGTGTATAGTGAGGTGCGGTAGTATAGTGCATGTTAGTGTGTGTATAAAACAAGAGGTGATGGTAGGACATGGAAGAGGAAGGAAACTAAATGGATTTATGTCTGTATTTATTATTGAATTATGAGAACCAATTATTTACAGACAGTTTATTCTTCTTAAACTTTTCACGAACCCTATATATTTGGGTTCTTCTTCGAGAATATATTTTTTCATGAGTTCACGTTTTCATTACCTTTTGTTAAGATTAACAAATGGACATGTTGGGTGAATTGTCATCCAACTTATCTGTTCGTTAATCTTGACAAAATGTGATAAAAAGGGGAACTCGCAAGAGCCAGTATTTCATCAGGATACCCCGAACTCGATTAGGTTGACTGTAAGTGACTGAAAGTGACGAGTAATTAAGGGAGTCAGCCACCAGGCCGCTTCACGGGCTAGACGTGAGTTGTCGCAAACGCGAAATCAACTACATTTCGTCCGAGAAAGGTAGCACTTCCGGGCAAGCCATGAGCAAACTTCAATTAACTTGTAAAGACACTTAACTACTATAGGCATCGAGGCTGCAAGGACAAAAAGGCGCAATATGCAGCGGCCATCATCTGCCATTCACAGTCGGGGCAATTGGTCTGGGAGCGACGATATCGCCACCCTCTGCCGTAAAGATCACGGCCACAAGCTTCGAGGGAAACTACAATGTCAGAAAGGATTTAACTGAATGCCTTCTGGATTCACCGTAGTCCAGAAGAATCAATTAATTGATGTAGGAAGGACTAACAGTAGAGATGTCTGTTGATTATTTAAGAGCGTGCAATTTCCTTTCATTCGAGTAATTTGTGCCTATCAGAAGTTTATTCCTCTCTTCAGAATGTCATCTCTTCCAAGTTTACTTATTAAATTAACATTATTTTCTCTCTTTTTCTTATAATATAATGAAAACCCGTGCGTTCTCCTTCATTCCTTGGCAACTCCATAGCTTGAAGGTGAGGGCAAATCCAGGTAAGCGAGTGTTTTGTGCCTTAGCCTCGCTGCCGGACTGCCGCTTATCAAGCTTATCTGAGTCTCCTAAGAGAAGCGGTAGCGTTCTAATATATTGGACTAGCTTCCGTTTGAAACGGATGGAGAAACGTCTACAATATACCGTGAAAGAAACAGGGTAGTGTAAATGACTAAGTGGAAACTGAAGGATAGTGGGAGATTGGCTCGGAAAATCTTAATTTTTTGTAGGATAATGGGTATGGAATGAAAAAGCCAAATAATATTGTAAAGGTAGCGGAACGTAGGTCTCCCAAGGGTACGCAAGTGCCCATCACATGAGTTGTCCCCGTTTGGATGCTGGATGCGGGCTTCCCAGTGCGTGGAGGCGGTGCGGCCAGCGTCTGGAGCGAGTTGCCGAACTGTAGACGGCGAGAGCGCGGGCGCAGGCGCTGCCGCAGGCGGAGGGGGGGAGGGGGGGGGGGCTTTCTTCGGCCACAAAGGCTGAGCCGCCGCCGAAAGCGAAAGCAGGCAAAAAGTGCTCTGCGCGAGCCGCGTTCTCTGGGCCACATGGCCACGTGACGCGATGCCCGCAACCGCTTGTGGAAGCTGTTGGACCGCGCAACGCCTGCAGCTCTTAGCACAGCATCCGAAAAGCACCCAGGACCCCTTTGGCGCGGGGTAGACGGAGAAGTTTAAAGAGGTCAAGCAACATGTATTCTTCTGTTAATTTCAGTTCTTCAGCTTGGGGAATTACGTTACAAAATATGAGTAAAGAAGTTCCAGAATCATCGCAACTGACGATTTACTATAACAATACACCAAAAAGAAGTTCATGGAATAATGTTTGTGATTTACGCCCCTTACACCCAAACAGAAACAAATAAAATGTTTAATAATTCCTGAGTAGTGTCTGATCACGACTATTTTGTAAGTCAAAACTATGTCTTTCATAACAGATGTGCTTCATTACAGGTAATATACTATGTATAACAAAAAACGATAATTCAAAAGTCTTAAGAGAAGTGCCGAGCGGTGACCTAGTGATGCAAGATGACACATCGGATCTAGGCTGTAAAAGTTACTACTTTCATTACCATTAATATTTTATTATTATTATTATTATTATTATTATTATTATTATTATTATTATTATTATTATTATTATTATTATTATTATTATTATTATCATTATTATTACACCGTGTATTTCCTCAAATTTTGAATAAGCCAACAGAAGCCAGATAGAAGATGAATTATAAATTGTAGCAATATTTTTATTTTCATATTTATATAAAACAAATTAATATGTAGCTTTTAAGTTTGAGTCAAATTAAGTATCATCTAGAATCAATTTCTCAACAATTAATATTATCATCACAATTATTATTAACATTGCATAAATTCACTAATCGTTTAAATATAAAATCTACTCCAGGTTGCAACTACCTTCCAAAGGAGAAGTTCTAGAGGTTCATAGGCTCTCTACAATAATTGCAAGGGAATGCCGCGATGTGACATGACGAAACCTGTCCTAATCCTTCTTTTTATCGGAAGCACATGCCGTATTAATCTCTCGATCAAACTTTTGGGTGCCGATACACACTGTGCGTCTATTAAAAACATCCTGAATTTGCAAATTGGCGCTCTGCTTTGACCTGAAGTAAAAATGGCCAACCCTGCAAAGCAGGTGTTACCCAGCGCGCTCGCTTGTGATTCAACACCTCTTCTCGCCGCAAGCGGCAGCCTCTGCTTCCAAGGTCGTTTCCTGCGAGGGGCGGGCGGGGAGGCAGCTGCCCCTTCTAGCAGCTAAAATAATAAAACTAATAACACTAATATTAACTATACATACTCTAAACTTTTTAGGAATTTTAGTTTTGTCTGTTGTTCATTTTTGTAAGAAATACATTTCGTCGTGATAAACCTTGCCGCAACCGCTCATTTTCTATCGAACATGAGCTACCTCCCCTGGAAGCCATGACATGTGAATTTGATTCACAAAGTAAATCTTAAATCTCTCCTTTACATAATTTACTTAATTACATAATTATACATAATTTAATTAAAGTAATAAGTAGTTATATGATATATGTTTTCAATATTTAATAATTATGCATATTGACGATATTCATAATGAAAAAAAGTAAGAAACATTGGTAGGGAAATAAAATATATCAAATAAAATGGACTTTTACAATAAGAAAAACATTGAGTGTACTAGGAATGGCCTGCTCCCACCGAATGTCATTTGACCTTGAGGAAGCAGCCCTCTACAACGCCAATCTCGGCGCCCGCGCGATCGCCGCTCGGCTTGCGAGGGCTGTCCAAGTTCTCTGAAGAAACGAAAAATAATACCAAAATGTTGGCAAATTTGGAAATATTAAAAATAATTGGCAGTATGTATCGGCAGCCAAAATTTACATCGTGGTATCAGAAGGGCACTTAAATTCAATGAAAAAAATATATGCATATTTCGACATGTCAAACCGCGGCATTCCCTTGTTAGCCCAAAACATGGACTGTTCTCAAATTTCCGTTGCCTTGCGTTTTCCAGTCTTTTGAATAATCTGTTGAATTCTTACAAGTTCTTACATACATTTTTCGAAACAAATCTCAGAGGTATGATGATCATGCATATCCAGGTACCACATTTACCACCATGTACCTGTGTTTTTACCTTTCACGTCTGGCTTATCTCGATTTCCAAACTTTTATGTAAGACTTTTCTCTGTATTCTCCGTAATTTTTAATCGCATGGCACAGCAACATCTACAATTAGAGAGCAGTTGTTTTCCAATTCCAGAATAACAATATTCGAGCAGTTTCCTCCTATCGAATGATATGTACGGATTTCTTGGTTATATAGTATTTTACAGTCCTACAGACGTCACACGTTTTGGTGAGTGTTCGCACCACTTGGAGCAAGTGTTGGGAAGTCCGTGCCATTCTGCAGCATCACTTTCTTTCGTTGTCGAATCTACTTGGTAGTTAAAGAATCATTTTACATTCATATAACCTTTCAGTTATTCAACCTTTTTTAGGACTATGTAATTTTGTATGCGATCGTGCCTGGTTCATGCCCTTTTCTGCTCTATTGACAGCCTACCTTATTATTTCGCAAACCAAAGTTACGGGCAAAATTTCTGAATAGATCCCGGTAACTGATTCAAGAATTCCATCGTCGGATATGAAACAGAATTGCGTCGACACCTTCGCTCTCAGCGGCCGCGCGGGTCGATGCCATCAGACAAGAGCGCCGGGATCGAATGAAGCGCAGGCGGAATTTGCAAGACAATGGCACTCAGCATACGGCCCCGCGTGGCCGTGACGTCAGCGGGTGGGGAGCGCAGCGGGGCGATGAACGCGATAGCGGGCCGCGAGAGGCGAAGATGAGGTGCGCGGTGTGGGCGGGAGGGGAGAGCGGAAGCAGGCGGAGCGACGTGAAGGAGGAGGGATACAAAAGAGCGAGACTGAGCTGAGCGGTTGGGCCGAATGCGAGATTGGGCGGCATGGAGCTGAGGGAGAGAGCATCTGGGTCAGTCGGAAATAGGGGTGGGCGGTACGGGTTTGCGCGGTGGTGGATTAACTCAGAACAAAGCGCATCGGAGGAGGGATTGGGACAGGGTGCGAGGAAAGCAGATCGGGTATGTACAGAGCGATTGTATGAGAGATATGTTGACTTCGGGTCCCTTCGGGACGGGACTGAACCTATCGGGCTAGGAAGAGAAGAGCGGGGCTGGGCAAAAATAGAACGACGGAGCTGAAAGCTTAGGCTTCCTCGTGTGGCGTCATATCAGTCGCCTTGTACAAACGTGACAAAATATTAGCCACGTGCATTTAATGCACGATGAAGTAGTTTGTGACAGCGGACAGCGCTGGCGGGAAGGGGCGCCGGGCTGAACAATGGCAAACCTAGGGAGCAGAAGGGAACGGGTGCCGAGTCGTGGGTGGCCACTTGTGAACCCCTTTTATCACTCGGGGCAAACTTGTGAGCCCCGTAGACATGCTGGCTGTGAAAACACGTAGGCCGAAACAGCGAGATGACGCAGTTCCGTCAGAGCCCAGAAAGTAATATAAGCGGACCCCGGACCTAAACTCCTTCTTCTGATTCTTGGGCGCGTCGGTAGGAAGTCGTGTGGGTTGTGCGCGGCGCTGCATTTCAATGCATAGGCTACTGAGGCAGGGAACTAAAGCCGGCGTGCTACGTCGGACGGGAGGTGCGGCATACTAGGCCAGCGGTGATGGTGACCAGGAACATTCCTTCTAGTAACGGGTCTGTTCAGGCGGCGAAATAGCCGAAGAAAAGTTGGGAGAGTATTGTTAATAGAAACTGCAACGGAACATCGCCTCTTCTATCAGTAGTTTTTGCCAGACAAGAGTGTTCTGGAAAAGAGACGACACACAATTGACAAAGATTGTTACTTGGAGAAAGAATTAACGAGTATTGAAGAAGTTGTCACAGTTACCTCTGTCCAAACGAAATTAAACATTTCTTTACGAATTCCGTGGCTTTTTACTTCGTGTTTCTACTACATCCAGTGCCTGGCACACCCTGGATTGAACCTTGAAGATGTTCAAAACGCTTTTACTCAGCTTTCCGCATTAGCTTGTGGTGACAATGCGAGCAGGCGTCTGTGATAGAAAATTCTTAGCATTTCGACAATGCCAAGTTGCGCGGGAGTTGCCCAAGTTACGCGGGAGTTGCTGCGAGCAGCTCCCCGCCAGGAGCTGTTGCGATCTTTCAGTGACGCTCCTAACTAATAGAAAGCAGTTGACAATCGACTTCAAGGAACTTTGTACGAAGAAATGAATGTTTGATCAACAGAGAAGAAATTCGCGCGGCTTTTTGTGGAAAATTAAGACTATCTCGGAGGCGCCAAGTTTAAAATGTATAATCCTTTCCTCTGAAACGCCTTCAAAGAACAGCAAACGCTCTGTTAAAAAAACAAAGCGTCAAATTTGAAGTAATTAGCAATGTGTCAACAGGTCAATATTGTTTATTGTAATTATTGTAAATAGTATTCAGCTGTTGGAGCATATTTCAAATAAATACTCAATAATTTACAAACCGTTCATGTCTGTGATTTATTGCCCCGGCAAAGACGCCACACTCGGCCGGAGTCGGTATCAACTTCGCTGTGGAGAACACGCCGTGTCTTAGGCTCAGATACAAACGTTTCAGCCATCATGACGGGACCTTCCTTAAGGCGAAGTGCATGACGATCGCAGAATGATGCCCAAAACGTGCGCATCTGAGCCCACGACGCGTCATCTGCCGGACAGCCAACTAGCTGCTCGATGCTGGCAGAGCGGAATTAGGCGAGGAGAGCTGGGAGGGGCTGTGTGTGGCCGAGAGGAGTAGGAGGAGGTTGGGGTTGTTTCGTGCCGGGGCGGGGCGGTGCGGGGCGGGGCAGGCGGCAGGCGGCAATAACAGGGCGGGTGCGCGAGGTGGAGGGCGTGGGGCGGGACAGAGGTGAGCCGCGAGGGCAGAGTGACACACGACGCGACGCCTCCAAGCACTGCGGTGCCCGACTGCGTCGTGGCGTGCCCCATTCGTGCAGCCCTCCCTTGCATGCGATGAACAAATTTTTCACGCAGTGTAGCTTGGCACGTTTTAAAAGTTCCCTTTCTGTCTGTTATCCATTATATTCTGTTTATATTATTTCTAGCTTCATTTTCCATCTTTTCCTTCTCCTTTCGAAATCATAACATGCGTTTCTTGGTAATTTGATACCAAAATTAATTTTAAACTATTCTAACGATATCTAATATTTATTTTCTCCTTTTTTCATCTGTGAATATCGTTAATATTACTTTTTACAATGTTTGCGTTCATTATGTTGTAAATAAAGGTTTAGAGAAGAGCTTACATTTGATTCAAGGAGGCGTCACTCCCTCTCACAATTAAAACATTCTATTCACGTCTAGCGTTTTCGTTAGGCAGAAGGGCTTTCAAAAAATTAAATTCAAAAATTTTAGTTACCTTAGTATGATGGCGTTCAATTTACTGTAGTCGATAGGATACAGAAATTCTGTGCAGACGATTATTGAATCTATAGATTATTATATCGAAGAGTATCGGTCTTTAGATTTACTTTTAATTTCATTGTGATTGGAATTGCCATGTTACCGTCACCTTTTCATGACTTCCTATGTACGTTTTCATTATTACTGAGCCTTAAGATTCAAGACTTATACAGATAAGTACGTGGAAATTAATTGTTTTTCTGAGTGTCATACTGAATGCCTAATCTATATAATTTCGGACCATGGGACACAACTGAAATTCAAGGCTTTATCAGAAAAGTTGAAAAAGGTAGTATGCATTAACATACCAGTTTTAAGGAACTTACGCAATTGATTTGCATTTTTACTGTTTTTCGTGTACTCATTTCAAAGACCCGATTGACAAATATTATCCTAATGCCTAGTCAGTGTAGAATTTAAGGGAGTGGGGATGGGGAAGATTACAAGACTCATCACAATGAGGTATTTTTAAATTATCGCTTACTTCAATAATTATTTTCTGTGATACTCTGCAAAACAGGAACACATCGTAGGGTTTATATATTAAGGAATTTGCTTTCAGATGCTTACAGGGGTATGTCGAGGATATATTTGCTTAATCTGTTGGGATGAATGGTTCTTTTGAAATTATACATCCTGAGTCACGTTTCTCTATTAAATTACTTCATTTTTAATACGCTTCTTGCAAAGACAATTTCAATGCGTATTTGCATTAGAGGTCAATAATGTCGAGACGTTACTGAGGTAGTGCAACGCTCACCTGCAATGCCACCGCAGCAGCTGCAGCACCTTGGCGGCGGATGGTACACAGCGCATGCCCGGCGGCCACGAGCACGAGCGCGGGCCCGTCTCCACGCCGCCGCCGCTCCCGCCGCCCCCGCCGCCGCCGCTGGCGTTCCGCGCCGCTGCAACACAAGAGACGCTTTGGGGGACTCCGCGGGGTCTCTGACCCGTCGCCGGCTGGGAGGGCCCTCAGCGCGGAGCCCCGGCTGTCAACAAACGCCCCTCGCGGAGCTCGCGCCACTGCACCCTCCCCCTCTCGCTCCGGGGCTGGGTGTGGCAGTGACGAGATAAGCCACACCAGCCGCAGGCAGTCTCCCGCTATAGATAAATGTTAATATCCGATGGGAGTCCGAAGTCTTCTGCTTTGTGCAGTGTCATTCAGCAAGTTACTGCAACTTCTACCAAGCTACTACAGCTCGTAATAATAAAGACAACAATAACAATAATAATGATAATAATAACTATTATTATTATAACTCGATTTTGGTCAAAGTGGCGAGCTAAGATTGCTATTACTATTTTTCTTCATACAAATGAAGGGCTTAGAGTAATCTCAAGGTGAGCCTTTTCGAGTAAAATCGAATGTAATAAAATGCAAATACTACTACTACTACTACTACTACTACTACTACTACTACTACTACTACTACTACTACTACTACTACTACTACTACTACTACTACTACTACTACTACTACTACTACTACTACTACTACTACTACTACTACTACTACTACTACTACTACTACTACTACTACTACTACTACTACTACTACTACTACTACTACTACTACTACTACTACTACTACTACTACTACTACTACTACTACTACTACTACTACTACTACTACTACTACTACTACTACTACTACTACTACTACTACTACTACTACTACTACTACTACTACTACTACTACTACTACTACTACTACTACTACTACTACTACTACTACTACTACTACTACTACTACTACTACTACTACTACTACTACTACTACTACTACTACTACTACTACTACTACTACTACTACTACTACTACTACTACTACTACTACTACTACTACTACTACTACTACTACTACTACTACTACTACTACTACTACTACTACTACTACTACTACTACTACTACTACTACTACTACTACTACTACTACTACTACTACTACTACTACTACTACTACTACTACTACTACTACTACTACTACTACTACTACTACTACTACTACTACTACTACTACTACTACTACTACTACTACTACTACTACTACTACTACTACTACTACTACTACTACTACTACTACTACTACTACTACTACTACTACTACTACTACTACTACTACTACTACTACTACTACTACTACTACTACTACTACTACTACTACTACTACTACTACTACTACTACTACTACTACTACTACTACTACTACTACTACTACTACTACTACTACTACTACTACTACTACTACTACTACTACTACTACTACTACTACTACTACTACTACTACTACTACTACTACTACTACTACTACTACTACTACTACTACTACTACTACTACTACTACTACTACTACTACTACTACTACTACTACTACTACTACTACTACTACTACTACTACTACTACTACTACTACTACTACTACTACTACTACTACTACTACTACTACTACTACTACTACTACTACTACTACTACTACTACTACTACTACTACTACTACTACTACTACTACTACTACTACTACTACTACTACTACTACTACTACTACTACTACTACTACTACTACTACTACTACTACTACTACTACTACTACTACTACTACTACTACTACTACTACTACTACTACTACTACTACTACTACTACTACTACTACTACTACTACTACTACTACTACTACTACTACTACTACTACTACTACTACTACTACTACTACTACTACTACTACTACTACTACTACTACTACTACTACTACTACTACTACTACTACTACTACTACTACTACTACTACTACTACTACTACTACTACTACTACTACTACTACTACTACTACTACTACTACTACTACTACTACTACTACTACTACTACTACTACTACTACTACTACTACTACTACTACTACTACTACTACTACTACTACTACTACTACTACTACTACTACTACTACTACTACTACTACTACTACTACTACTACTACTACTACTACTACTACTACTACTACTACTACTACTACTACTACTACTACTACTACTACTACTACTACTACTACTACTACTACTACTACTACTACTACTACTACTACTACTACTACTACTACTACTACTACTACTACTACTACTACTACTACTACTACTACTACTACTACTACTACTACTACTACTACTACTACTACTACTACTACTACTACTACTACTACTACTACTACTACTACTACTACTACTACTACTACTACTACTACTACTACTACTACTACTACTACTACTACTACTACTACTACTACTACTACTACTACTACTACTACTACTACTACTACTACTACTACTACTACTACTACTACTACTACTACTACTACTACTACTACTACTACTACTACTACTACTACTACTACTACTACTACTACTACTACTACTACTACTACTACTACTACTACTACTACTACTACTACTACTACTACTACTACTACTACTACTACTACTACTACTACTACTACTACTACTACTACTACTACTACTACTACTACTACTACTACTACTACTACTACTACTACTACTACTACTACTACTACTACTACTACTACTACTACTACTACTACTACTACTACTACTACTACTACTACTACTACTACTACTACTACTACTACTACTACTACTACTACTACTACTACTACTACTACTACTACTACTACTACTACTACTACTACTACTACTACTACTACTACTACTACTACTACTACTACTACTACTACTACTACTACTACTACTACTACTACTACTACTACTACTACTACTACTACTACTACTACTACTACTACTACTACTACTACTACTACTACTACTACTACTACTACTACTACTACTACTACTACTACTACTACTACTACTACTACTACTACTACTACTACTACTACTACTACTACTACTACTACTACTACTACTACTACTACTACTACTACTACTACTACTACTACTACTACTACTACTACTACTACTACTACTACTACTACTACTACTACTACTACTACTACTACTACTACTACTACTACTACTACTACTACTACTACTACTACTACTACTACTACTACTACTACTACTACTACTACTACTACTACTACTACTACTACTACTACTACTACTACTACTACTACTACTACTACTACTACTACTACTACTACTACTACTACTACTACTACTACTACTACTACTACTACTACTACTACTACTACTACTACTACTACTACTACTACTACTACTACTACTACTACTACTACTACTACTACTACTACTACTACTACTACTACTACTACTACTACTACTACTACTACTACTACTACTACTACTACTACTACTACTACTACTACTACTACTACTACTACTACTACTACTACTACTACTACTACTACTACTACTACTACTACTACTACTACTACTACTACTACTACTACTACTACTACTACTACTACTACTACTACTACTACTACTACTACTACTACTACTACTACTACTACTACTACTACTACTACTACTACTACTACTACTACTACTACTACTACTACTACTACTACTACTACTACTACTACTACTACTACTACTACTACTACTACTACTACTACTACTACTACTACTACTACTACTACTACTACTACTACTACTACTACTACTACTACTACTACTACTACTACTACTACTACTACTACTACTACTACTACTACTACTACTACTACTACTACTACTACTACTACTACTACTACTACTACTACTACTACTACTACTACTACTACTACTACTACTACTACTACTACTACTACTACTACTACTACTACTACTACTACTACTACTACTACTACTACTACTACTACTACTACTACTACTACTACTACTACTACTACTACTACTACTACTACTACTACTACTACTACTACTACTACTACTACTACTACTACTACTACTACTACTACTACTACTACTACTACTACTACTACTACTACTACTACTACTACTACTACTACTACTACTACTACTACTACTACTACTACTACTACTACTACTACTACTACTACTACTACTACTACTACTACTACTACTACTACTACTACTACTACTACTACTACTACTACTACTACTACTACTACTACTACTACTACTACTACTACTACTACTACTACTACTACTACTACTACTACTACTACTACTACTACTACTACTACTACTACTACTACTACTACTACTACTACTACTACTACTACTACTACTACTACTACTACTACTACTACTACTACTACTACTACTACTACTACTACTACTACTACTACTACTACTACTACTACTACTACTACTACTACTACTACTACTACTACTACTACTACTACTACTACTACTACTACTACTACTACTACTACTACTACTACTACTACTACTACTACTACTACTACTACTACTACTACTACTACTACTACTACTACTACTACTACTACTACTACTACTACTACTACTACTACTACTACTACTACTACTACTACTACTACTACTACTACTACTACTACTACTACTACTACTACTACTACTACTACTACTACTACTACTACTACTACTACTACTACTACTACTACTACTACTACTACTACTACTACTACTACTACTACTACTACTACTACTACTACTACTACTACTACTACTACTACTACTACTACTACTACTACTACTACTACTACTACTACTACTACTACTACTACTACTACTACTACTACTACTACTACTACTACTACTACTACTACTACTACTACTACTACTACTACTACTACTACTACTACTACTACTACTACTACTACTACTACTACTACTACTACTACTACTACTACTACTACTACTACTACTACTACTACTACTACTACTACTACTACTACTACTACTACTACTACTACTACTACTACTACTACTACTACTACTACTACTACTACTACTACTACTACTACTACTACTACTACTACTACTACTACTACTACTACTACTACTACTACTACTACTACTACTACTACTACTACTACTACTACTACTACTACTACTACTACTACTACTACTACTACTACTACTACTACTACTACTACTACTACTACTACTACTACTACTACTACTACTACTACTACTACTACTACTACTACTACTACTACTACTACTACTACTACTACTACTACTACTACTACTACTACTACTACTACTACTACTACTACTACTACTACTACTACTACTACTACTACTACTACTACTACTACTACTACTACTACTACTACTACTACTACTACTACTACTACTACTACTACTACTACTACTACTACTACTACTACTACTACTACTACTACTACTACTACTACTACTACTACTACTACTACTACTACTACTACTACTACTACTACTACTACTACTACTACTACTACTACTACTACTACTACTACTACTACTACTACTACTACTACTACTACTACTACTACTACTACTACTACTACTACTACTACTACTACTACTACTACTACTACTACTACTACTACTACTACTACTACTACTACTACTACTACTACTACTACTACTACTACTACTACTACTACTACTACTACTACTACTACTACTACTACTACTACTACTACTACTACTACTACTACTACTACTACTACTACTACTACTACTACTACTACTACTACTACTACTACTACTACTACTACTACTACTACTACTACTACTACTACTACTACTACTACTACTACTACTACTACTACTACTACTACTACTACTACTACTACTACTACTACTACTACTACTACTACTACTACTACTACTACTACTACTACTACTACTACTACTACTACTACTACTACTACTACTACTACTACTACTACTACTACTACTACTACTACTACTACTACTACTACTACTACTACTACTACTACTACTACTACTACTACTACTACTACTACTACTACTACTACTACTACTACTACTACTACTACTACTACTACTACTACTACTACTACTACTACTACTACTACTACTACTACTACTACTACTACTACTACTACTACTACTACTACTACTACTACTACTACTACTACTACTACTACTACTACTACTACTACTACTACTACTACTACTACTACTACTACTACTACTACTACTACTACTACTACTACTACTACTACTACTACTACTACTACTACTACTACTACTACTACTACTACTACTACTACTACTACTACTACTACTACTACTACTACTACTACTACTACTACTACTACTACTACTACTACTACTACTACTACTACTACTACTACTACTACTACTACTACTACTACTACTACTACTACTACTACTACTACTACTACTACTACTACTACTACTACTACTACTACTACTACTACTACTACTACTACTACTACTACTACTACTACTACTACTACTACTACTACTACTACTACTACTACTACTACTACTACTACTACTACTACTACTACTACTACTACTACTACTACTACTACTACTACTACTACTACTACTACTACTACTACTACTACTACTACTACTACTACTACTACTACTACTACTACTACTACTACTACTACTACTACTACTACTACTACTACTACTACTACTACTACTACTACTACTACTAATATTTACAAATAGAGAGAGGCTTGTTGGGGCTTATCTTGTAACTGCCCCAAGCATTTTCCTGCTCACTCATAATGTCTACAATACCCAAGCTTTATTAATATCACGATTCTGCGAAGAGTTGCTCACATAGTTGCACTTCACATACCTTTGAAAGAAGGTAATCCAATCTCTTTTACCGAAGCGAGATAATGTCTCCAATTTTCTTAAAAATCGTCGCCATTGTATCTGGGGTGTCCCGAACCACGCGCGACTCATATATTTCGTCTTTGTGTTCAAATATTGGCAATCATAATTAAGAAAATTAGTTTAACGATTTTTAGAAGTTAAATTATAACAACAAACTAATATTAATTTGCTTTAATTTTACAATTTCCGTAATAATACGCACCATTCATTTATAACACATTTTCAGCGTTTAAACAAAATAAATTATTTAAACATTAAGTCTAAACTTTTTAGTATGTTTTAAGCTAAATTAATTAATAATTACTTACTTAAATACTTATTTACTTAAGCAGTACATTTAAAATTTGTTTGGGGTGTGATAGACACAATAAGCAACTATTCATTTTGACAATTAATGTGTGGCTTTACTAAAAAAATTAGATTATTTTAATATATTTTGTTGTTGACGCTATTTTTTCCTGTTATTAGATTCATCATGATACACCTTTTTTTATTATTATTTACAAACGGCTAAAAGTCTTCTTTTTGTAGACGTAGGCTTCCGCGGCTCGGGTTCATGACTTCTAGGCTGTCCGAGTGACGCCGCGTCGTTGGCAGAGAGGCCGAGGTTTCGCCTGTCATATCGCAGGCTTCGTCACTACCCTGAAGAAGCCTGCGATATGACAGGCGAAACGTCGGCTGCTCTGCCAACGACGCGGCGCCACCAGGACAGCCTAGAAGTCAAAACTTCTTTTTACTGCGAGTTGTTTAACAGTGTAATGGACCATAGGGGAGAGCAAGGGCTTCCGCAAGAGCAAGGTTGCAGTCTGGGAGTCGACCCCCTCGCAGCTCTAGAACGTTGTGGAGTACTCACCTGCGGGGGTGGGGTTGGTGGGCGGGGGCAGGGTGGTGGCGGGGGCGGAGGCGGAGGCGGAGGCGTCGTCGTCGGCGCACTGCCCTCGCCGCACCCAGCGCGGCCAGAAGTAGGGCCCGAGGTCTGTCCAGGCGTAGCGCACGGGGCAGGTGGCGCGCCGCACCAGCCACTCGCGCAGCAGGTCCTGCGCGCGCCCGGCCCCGGCCCCGCCCCCGCCCAGCGCCTGCGCCAGCTCCTCGGGCAGCTCCTCGCGCGCCGCCAGCGCCGCCAGCTTCAGCACCGACTGCCGCGGGCCCTCCTGCGCACACGCCAAGCGCCCCATTGACTGCCTGACTGTATACGGCTTCGTTCATCCGGTATTTCGGATGGATTGATTATTTCGTCTTTTCGGGCGCTACATCTGCTAAGGTCGTTAGTCCTGTCAGTGTAGTACATGTTCTTATCGAAGGAGGTGGCGGAGATCCGCAGCCGACCTTCATGTCGACTTGCACTGTTTTCCCCAACGAGATATCTCCCACCAGATTGTACAAGTTCGGGCTGGTTCAAGCTGGCGGGGCACCGTCAGCTTGCACAAGTTTTAGGCTCCCGACTGGTCTCCCCGTATGTGTGTTATAGTCTGTTTAAGAAGTGAAAATATGACAAGGTAGGGGAAGGAAAGATCGCGCGCGGTTCCGAGGCCCAATCGTTAATGTACTACTCCGGCATTCGCCTGGTGTTAGTCGGAGAAACCATTAAAAACTACCGGACAGAACAACCGGCGCTAGAATTCTCTTCCAGACAGCGGCTATTTTCGACACAATTATGTAGTTAGTATCGAAAATCCTGCTTCGAACCCTAGGATCTCCCGGTCAGAGGCACTGCAGTAAGGTCAACTGATTTCCTTAGAATCCCCCATCTCAGACGATCATGCGCCAAGGGAAAAAGGCGGTTTTTACCTAACTTTCCCAAGTAACAAAGGTGTTATGTTTTCAAGATGCTCTGTTTGTTGTTTTTTTTCTTTGTTACCACCTATCACCAGAGCGATTAGACTAATATTCTAAAATGACGTAAGCTTACATTCATTTTCACAGCGTGAGTGCCATACGATATACAAAGTACAATACGGCGGACACTAGACAATAGTACAATAAACAAAATCCAATACGGCGGACACTAGGCATCATTTTTAACATTTTGTCCAATGGATTGACAAGTTTTCATGCATGAGGTACATGTAAATTTGTCTTGAAATCCTGAATGTCATGTGTAATTTCAAGTTACAAAAACCAATATGGCAGACAGTATTATCCATTTCCATGCGCAACATGACATTTTAGAGAGGAGGTGCACAATCAGCTGATAAAAAAATGCAAAACAAAAAATAAAACGAAAATAACTTTTCATCGTTAGTTTATAAGAATCTATAGGCACAAGAACCCCGTAAGTATATTTACTAAAAGGGAATCCTCTCCTCTGCATCAATTGTATTTAAAATGAAATACAAAAGTTCTCAGATTATATAGGAGGGAAATTACGAGTTTATGCAACCCGCAATACACATTACACTGAGTGTCCTATATCACCGCGGATAACTAGGAAGCGATAGGTTCAATAGTCTTACGGCTAAATACACCGAAAAATACGCGTAGGAGATTTCAATAGATCGCAGCAGTCATAGAGGAATTTACATTACCGATAAAGTCTGAACCAATGGTCCGATTTGCTATCTGTAAACGGTATTTGACGCGTTTTTAAAATAGAATATACGCTATGAAGCCGTGTCAATCATGGAAATCGGATTAATAGAAGCGTCGTAAAGTGAAATTTGGGAAAACACCTCGTCCCCCCCCTTTCACCCGTTGTGTCATACTCCCGTTGAGAGCCCTCTACGGCGCGGCGGCACGGCCAGCCCCGGCAGAGGAGGCCAGAATTGCGAGTCAGGCAAGCCAGGCCGTCGGTTTATGCGTTCTACACTTTGCATCTCAATATATTTCCCCCCACATATCAACTAGTGATGCTGTAACAAAAGCAAATGGTCTCGCATCATATAGTAGTATAAAACTATATAGTTCACATATTTCCGTCTTTCTTCGAATACCATCATAAAATTGTTTTGAGGCTGATTTCAAAACGAAAATTGAACTAATTGTGTAAATATCACCAATATTCCATCGCCTCACATCTTTTTTTCATATATTTTACTTGTAAGATCTTCCGTTATCATTCCACTACCGGAAAGAATGAGCAGATACTACGCACAGCACTTTTATCCTACGACACGAGTTTTGATTCCAAAACGGCGTTTTGATTCCAAGTAAAATACCGGAAGCTAATATTAAAAATGTTTTCGTACTTTCGGACAAATTTGAAAAAGTGGTAAAATAGCGCGCTGTCATTTTTGAATCAAATTATTCCTCCCGAGAATATGTTATAGATTGCTAAACCAGATGGATTTTGGGCGATGTTTTAATTTGAATATTAAAATTTTGAAATTAAATTTATATGATGTTTGCTTTTGCAATCCTTGTGCATTTGCAATCCTTGTACCAGTACCAACAGCTCACTACAAACAATTTACATATATGTTGTACATTATTTTACAACACATATCAGATGACATTAATCGATTTAATTCGATACAAAAGTTTAAGCCCCAAAGAAAAATCTTTTCTACTGCACAACTTTTTCTATACAATTAGAGACTATAAAGAGCATCCAAAAGGAAAGTAATATTCATTTTCGCAGTGATATGTGTAATATTATATAATTATATTATATAATTATATATTATATAATTATATTTTTATATATAATATAATATTTACCACTTGGACTGAATAATTTTAAAGTACCTGTTACAATTTTTGTACTTCAGCTTCTGAGTCAATGACCCCCCTCTCGATTAGTTTTGCGTCTAGTTTCCCTGATCTTTGAGCAAATGCTGAGATGGCTCTTTTTTTTTTTACTTCTGGACATAGATGTAACTTCAAATTATATCCCGCAAGATTGGCCTTCTCCTCGTAGCACGTCACACACAGTTTTTTAAATCTGTTTTTCACGTAAATAAAAAATAAATGTAATTGCTACTCTCCAAATCCGATGATAATTCTGCCCGTGTTTTTTCAAACAATGGCAGTATGTATACGTGTAAGATTGCGGGTATAAATAATATTTTGGACGTAGGAATAGACTGTTCAAAGATATGACGTTTAGTTGGCGCCTGCCCCAGTGAAGCAACGTCTGTGAGAATCCCTTCTTAGCATCTGCAAGCCCCAATCCTTCGCAGCGGCTGGACGCGCACAGAAATTGAATGCATGAAAGAATCTCAATTAAAGGGCTCCGTTATAATAATATGCACGATTTATTGGAGAAAAACGAAAGTAAAATGTATATGTTCGTCCTTTTTATATTTCATGAAATTGCTCCAATCACTTCAAAATTTTCTGATTCTCCTACAATTACAACAATTGTGAATCTTCATCTTTTTATGTGAGGTCGAAAATCTTCATTTATTCTGCGCGGCTGATTCTATTTGATCATCACGGATGTGAAACCACGGTGTAGATTGTTGTTTCGTGGTACCTCTATGCGACGGACAGTCGTTCCCTTCACGGTCACCCGCCGGAAAGAGGGCAAATTTCGTATTTCCGGTATTAGGTGGTATTAGGAGCTAATTTTACGGACCTTGTGAGGAGGAGGTCCGGAAAATCCAAAACCGACGCGGCACTGGAACTGTTGTTAGCAAATAGACAACATTGCGAATGCGCTTACCAAGTTCACTAATACTGATTGGCTCGCTTGCTCGCTGCCCTTTTTCGCTTTACACATCCCGCTCCATCTCCGCTATCGCTACTACTGAACATTCTTGAGCCACCAAGTCACCTTAGTTTACGGGATTTGTTCGAAGGATGACCGGGTAAAAATTGGAATTATTTGGAAACAAACAATTTGTTAAGATAAATTCAGCTATACTTTGGTTATACAGGATACGCGAACGTCTGTCCCAATAGTAGCACCCGTAGCACCCACAATCCCAGCACCAGTAGTGTGATTTGTGAAATAAAATAAAACTAGTGATGCTACAGAATGACACAGACTTTCTCAAACTAGTTCGTATCCTTATTTTGGGCAGCGTCTTTAGGCTTACAATTAAACCCAAACAAATCTCATTGCATGATTATCAGCTCGAAAAGCACTATGAATTAAATCTCATCTTCTGCTTTGCCTAATATTTATATAAATGACACCATTCTACCTCGGTGTTCCGAAGTCAAGAATCTAGGTGTAGTTATCGACAACACTCTCAGCTAGAACTCGCAAGTAGGTTCAACCTGCCGTAAAGTTTTTGCCTCAATGCACACGTGAGACTCTCATCAAATCACTTATCATGCCACATTTCGACTATTGCGACTTTCTTCTGGCCAACATGACATTCAAATTACAACGTTAACTTCAAGTACGTAAATGTTCGTTTTATAATTGTGTATTTTAATATTACGTATTTTATCGTATTTTACATATTCATTACATATTATTAATGTTTCATAACATATTTATACACATATTTTCACATCTCATACTAGATATTTTTCCGGTTTCTATTTATGAGACATTAATTAAATAAACGCAATAATGTATACAAGACGCTGGTAATGTAAATATTAAACACGTGAGAGAAATGTCAAAAAATTGTGTAATTTTTGAAAAATAAAAAATAATAAAGCAATACGGCGTATAATCTTACATAGGACAATTAGAAACATCCCTACCAAAATTTTGAACAAATTTGGAACCGTTTTTGAATAATTTTGTTTTTTACTATTTTTTGTGTTGCACATATTTCAAGCAACATTACACAAAAACGGCTAAAATTTTCAAAGTAATGTACATGACGTCAATGAAAGAACTAATTAGAGAAAACAAATTTCATTTGAGGAAAAATCTCTATCATCAATACTGAAGTTGTGAGGACGCTGAGAAAAAATCAAACTTTTGTAACCTTCAAAAAATCAACGTTAACAGTAAACATCAGACATTTAGCCTTAAAACCTACGGCGTCGTGATCCTAAAAAAAATGAAACGTGTTAATCCCTTGTCACAAGTGTTTAAAAATGTATATGAATTAGTATGTTTTTAATGCCGTAAACTACAAAATGTGGCCAAAAGTGTCAGGAACGCTGGAGTTTGATTTCCCGTTTGAAGCTATTTTCATTTTCAAAACAAAGGTTCAAAATTGTACATTTTTGGAAACATCTTGTGGGCCGTTCTATTACAATTTTGAGGGTTTCTGCTCTTCTGAATATTTTTTGCTCTCCAGAACTTTTCAGTTCGTCCGCCAGCGTATCTTTTACAAAAGTATTAATAAAAATAACACTTAAAATTAAAGTTTTTAATTTCCAGATTGCCATGTAAAAAAATACCTTGTGACGAACAGATGGGGGAACATGCTGTAAACAAGTGATGAAACATGCGGGAGAAAAATAAACTAATGTACATTTAGTTTACATGTTAAAATAAGTAAAGAAAAAGAAATTATTCTGAAGAATTAGAAGGATGATGGAAAGTAATATAACATACTATACCTAATCCGTCTTATCTATTGTTACAAATACATTCGCACCTTCACGCAGAATATTCCTCTTTAATAGTAATTGTGGATTCCCGCTTTCTGATGTAAGTGATAATAAATCATTCGTAAACACGAAATAAACCCTTATGTATTCATCGCCCAGAACAATACAAATTAATAGTGGCTAATTCTTTGAAGTTTGAACGCACAGGCGCTCAGCGGCACGAAAATTCACCCATCTATATCATCGCGTCCTTCAGGTTTTTACTTCTCCAGAAGCTGAGTGTAGACAGAAATGCGGAACCAGCACTGAGGGAGAGGCGGCGCGATTCATCTGTCATTGCGTATCACCAGGCTCCGTCAACGCCCTGGCGGGAAAATAACGAACTCCGCAGCGCTCATCATGGGGCTTCGGAAAGAACGCACTACCAGGAGACTGGGGCAGCTGAGGACGACTCAAATAAGCCTTCCAGATACGGCCGAGTGAGCATCGATCTACCCTGATAAATGAAGTCGTAGGCTTCCGCCTCTAGTCATGTGCATGATCTACCCTGATGTGGAACTTATCGCAATAAAGTGCAAATCACACTTTTTTAACGACGAAATCCTGGAAGATTTTTAGTACGTCTTACGTTAATAGTAAAAGAAAAATGCATTCCATTATTTATAATAAATAGCAGTAGTCATACTTTTATAAATTACATTACTTGCGATGTTTCACGGACATCACAGCGAGCAGGAGAACGAAAAAGGAGGATAAGGAAACCAGCGTTGCTCTTCGACCGTCAGCACTTTACGAATATTCTCTCAAACAGATACCCACAGTAATTATTGATGAGCAATTCTGAATTAGTGTCATAGCTTAGTCATTAATTATCTAGTTTCTAAAGAAGAGCGGTATTTTAAAGATCTTGTCGCAAACGCTATGTCCTATGGCTTGTGCCCGCAAAGGTATTGAGTTGGACGTCGCCCACATAGATATATTCACGTCCCCAATTGTTTTCTTCTGTATTTAATATCTACCTCCGTTTAGTAAACTTGCTGGATGGGGAATATGTAGGTGCCGATTCACAACTGAAGCTTCGAGGCCGAATGGTTTTTAGATTTGATTAGATTGATTGGTGTTACCGGGTGCGTTAACTGGTAAGGTCATTAGTCTTGTAAGTGTAGTACATGCATTTATCGCATGAGATGTATGTGAACTTCGGTAGCTGGATGGAAAGATCCGGCGCCGACCTACACGTCAGATGTAGGCCTTTTTCCCATCCAAGTATCTCTCACAAGCGGGCTAGCGCCCCTGCCGGATAAGCTCCCGTTATATGTGGTGATGAAGTGCATGCACGTGAGTAAGTAAGGGGTGATGATAGGACAAGGAAGTTGAAAAAAGATCGAGCGCGGTCCGTGGTCAGTTGGTTAGGATAGTGCTCCGGCATTCACGAGGAGTTGATTGCAGAAACACGGAAAACTTCCGATGAGTAAAATCGGACGCTAGAATTCCCCTCCAGACAGCGGGTGAATTCGACCTAGCTAAGTAGCTAGTGTCGAAAATTCTGGCACCGTCGGCTCCGGAACCATGGGACCTCCTGGTCAGTAACATCAGTTGATCGGTATCGTCGGTAATATTTTCGGTATCAGTTAACAAGCTGGGTTGTAGAAGACCGGGACGTGGATTATTACTCAATATACCGACTGCTCTGATCGATCTATTTCTGTTTCCTCGATACAATTTAGACAAATGCCAGCGCAATATCTTCAATAATGGTCCACAATCCCTCTTCTATATCTCCATACTACCTCCATCCTAACTGGAATTTGAACATTTTTTGGATTAGCCTTGAGAGGTTCACGGAATTGAACCATGAATGGCATGCATTATTTCGTGTTACACGCCTTTCATCCGAAATTTATTCCAGTTACTATTTCTATCTTTTGTCATTCAGTGTCCTACATCAAATAATAACTTATATTATTTTTATTTAGATACTATGGAGTCATAAAATCAAATTTCTATTTTCATTTGACAAGTGAGCGTTTTTAAAAAGGTAATTAAAAATACTTAACACGTGGTCCACATCTCATTTTCCTGCCTGAAGAAAACTGTGGCCGTATTTTTTCTCTTTTAAAACCGAACCCATGATCTTAGAACTTCGACCACAGTTTTCCAAAACCACGTAGAAAGTACTTCACAAATTAACAAGCAAACTGAAAGTAGGTTCTCGCCGGAAGCCTTCATCACTGGTCCAGACGGTCAAAATCCCACCAATCTCTTAAAAGAAGTATTGAATATTATATTAATTTTTTTTATTTTGACTTTTTACTCGTGAAATGGGTAAATTTTTTGGTGTAAATGTTAATATTGCTTTTATTTCTAAAAGTTTATTAACATTTTATATGAAGGAATAAAATTCATCCAAAAACATTAATGGTAGCAAGAAATGAACAGTATTTGTGGAAATCAGCGGCCGTGGAAATCCTCGGTACTTCCGCAGATTACCCCTCGTGGGGCAAATTAAGAGGCTGATTTACTCTGAGAGGTAGAAGAGGACTCCCAAAACCTTGCTTCAAACTCGATTGGTCCCCCGCGGATTTCGCTGCGTGCGAAGGTGGCGCGCCCAGTGTCTGAGATGCGGCGCGAGCGCTGGGCCTCCGCCCGGAATTTCCAGTTCTCGGTCAAGATCGCAACCGAGGCTTTGGAGTTGCGAGCCGGTACGGCGCCGGGGCCTCCGGCGAAGGCCTTTGACACGCCATCGGGCGAAGCGGCTTATCACGCACGCGTCAGGCGGGCGGGATTTCCCTGGGGCATCGCCGCGGTCGCTGAGGGACGGCAGGACCCGAAAAGACGGCGGCCGGGCTGTGCGCCTTTGCCGCCGCCTCCGTTCCCCGCCTCCGCCCCCGCTCTGCACGCGCAGGAGCCGGATCCCCAGGCGGTTGATGGGCGGGCGGGACGCGGGGCTGCGCGGGGCTGCGCGGGGCGACGCGGCCGGCGACCCTGGGTTAGGGCAGTGGCCCGCTGGCCCCGGCCGTGACCAGCTGCCGCCGCCGCCACCGCCGCCGCCGCGGCTGCAACAGCGGAGGGCCGCCTCGCCGCCCCTGCCAGCGCCCGAGGCCCGCGCCGATGACCCGGTGCCCGCCGCCCCGCGACACAGCTCTCCGCGCCGCCCCGCCCTGCCCCGCCCCGTCTCGTCCCCGACGACGCCCACTTGCTCTACCTGCTCCACCGTTCGGTGCCTACACCACGCCACGACGCGCCGCGCCGCTTCGCCCCCCCCCCCCGTCCACGCTCCCAGATGCCACCCACCCCAACAGTGGGCCTTGGGGGACGTCCGTCCTTTGATGCAGCCTGGAAGGGGACTGAGGCCAATAAATGGTACTGATTATTTAAGCTGCATTATCAGGATTTCATTGAAAATAAATGAAAACTGCAAAATAAATGTGTATTACATCTTTGTTTAGTGTGTGTATATGTGTACTCGGTGATGACAGGCACAATACGTATCGAGACATACCAAAATTCTCCTGGAAGCAATTCGATATCCACTAACACGATAGGTCATCAACAGGGGAAGGATGATATGCTTATTACATAATGGTTCCCTTTGAATGGAGACGCTATTTTCCTTTGTCATGTCTTAAAAACGTTCGACATAATTTGTATTACTTTGGGAATATCTCTCTGCAGTATGTGCTATTGGAGAAATTAACTTGTAATTTCCAATATCATATTGAAGAATTTTTTTCAACTTTTTATAATTAACTCTTTTTCAAGTTGTTCTACGTATACGTACAATCTATATAGATTTCTCGATATATAATAGGAGAAAATTAAAATCAAAATCGTTTTTCGAAATGTATAATGGGAATTGTTTAACTAGTACTGAAATTCCATTTGTACGGGAGATATTTGCCAGGAAATATTAATTACAATTAGAAAAGGGAAAATATCAAATTTTATTTACGAACAACTGTATTCAAAAGCGAGGTTTAAGTTAATATTGAATTCATAATATGAACTAAAAAAATCATCAATAAGATCTTTGCAGGCGAGAATATGGTTGTGAAAGATACCTTCATATGAGAAATGAAACGAATTTTATATAAATACATTTTATGTGTTTAGCAATAAATCTACAGCCTTTACGCGCCTATTTAGTTAGGTGTACTTTCGCGCACTGGTCCAATTGCTCAGATTCCGTGAGAGAGCGACGTCTGGGCGCCGGCCGCCTGCTGCCGCCTGCGAGGCGAGTGGCCGTCGGGTGGTCGTGTTGCTCGTGTGGCTGGACGCCTTTCCACGCACGCGCTCATTAGCGCCTGGCATCACGAGGAACCGCTCCGCCGCTGCCCGGGATTACTATTATCCGACCGAGAGCGGGCGAAATCCACGTCACCGCTGTTCACGGGGAGTCCGCGCAAGTACTTTCGGGGGGAGGGGTGAAATGGTTTCTGAAGGGTTTTTCGTGTTTCGTTTTAATGCGGGCCGTCGCCCACGAATACGACTCGATGGTGGAAATGAGTGGCGATCAAAATAGAGCGGCCTTCTTTGCCATCTAATTGAGGAGTCAAATTACAAGAATTAATTTTTTTATTTGATGCGTTTGAGAGGCAATTTTTGTAGTGTGATGTAAATTTACGCATTGGCATCCTGGCTAGTTATTGGCCATATTATCATAAAGAATTAATGGCTTTTATATAAATGCTATATTTTTGCTAAATGTTCTGGCAGTACACAAATATTAACTTTTTAAACAGCGACTTGTAGCGAAGCGTAAACTAGACAGATCCAGCTTTGTCCACTGTGAGTATTAGAGTCTCGCATGAAGCCAACATAATTGAAGGTGTTGAAGGTCAACCAGAGAAGCCACCTCCCCCCTAATGAAATAGAAGGTTCATTTCGGTTTCATGTTTTAGATTAGTGTCTCAAGACCGTATCCAGGAACTCCTTAAGCAACACGTCATTGCTTAACATAAGCGGTCGCGTATGAAAGTCCACATTTACAGATATTCTTCATGAAAGCGGAATAATTGTTTCTTAAAGTGACAGGAAACGATGCAAAGGCCATTCGCCATTGGCTACAGAGCCACTTTTTGTAACATGAATGATGTGCTACGTATGGAACCGTTTTTCAAAGCAGAAGTCAGCGCCTCGACACTCATTTGAGAATAATAGCTGCTTGTCACTAAGAAATTCATTGTGTTTATTTTGAATGCTGCTTTCAAGAACATAACTCGTAGGATGATGAAAAACGAGGCATTTTAAGGGAGTGTGACAACAGCACGCAAATGTGGTTTTGAGATACGTGTACAGCACTCTTTGAAAATACATTATATTTTATTTTCATTATTAAAATGGTAATATAAATGTTGTATTTCTTTATCTTATTTATATAATCTTTTATAAACCATATGAACGACTTGTGCATTATATGCAAGAATATTAATACCATTAAAGAAATTAATTTTTTATATGTTCTAATTAACACTATATACGTAACTACGATGAGGCTCTTTACAATATATGAAACAACGAAATGTGGTTCTCAATTATTTCGGGTGCGCAGACTATTGACCTAGGAGACATCTTTTCCAAGAAATACACGATCAAGAAACTTAGAAGCGTTTTATGTGATGCGGGTTGCATGTGCATGTGGCATAATCTTCCAAATTATATTTTTTTAATCGTCAATCTTTTTCATGAACTATCTATAGAAGTAGCAATTTTCAATTTTTAACGGAGCTCACTAAGATAATAATAAGCATATGTTACCAGAATAAATACTGTAAGTTTCTAAGTAGAGAAAAACATGTAAAAGTTTTGTCTTGTACTTCAAACACTCTGTATATTACAAAAAAAAAAAAAAAAAAAAAAAAAAAACACCACCACTATTCAAAAGATGTAAATCTGATTGCATCTACTTCAAATATTTCCACGAATCTGCTTCTACATTTTTACAACACTAGGTTGAATAGTTTCCGAGAAAGTGGGTCAAATGTACAGCCAAATTAATATGGGAGAGATAGGGCTTTATGTCTCTCCATAAAACCGGCTTAGATATAAGGGCATCAATTGATGTCACTGATTGGAAGGTGTTAGGGTTCGAGTCCCGTCGGTGGCAGGATATGCGACACTAGCTACATAAGCTGGGTCTAATTCAGGGGTTGTCTGGAGAATCCGAGCGGCCGGCTGCTCTGATAGTTAAGGGAAGACCGATGTGTCCTAACACACGGCCCGCGCGCGGGCTTTCCATCCTCTTCCTTGTCCCATCCTCACCCCTTACTTTCACCCTCACACTTACACGCACTACACTATCACATATGGCGGGAGCTTAGGGCTTGTCCTGGCTGGGGCGGTGTCCCACTAGTAGGTGATATCTAGTTGGGGAAACCCGTCAAGTGGACGTGCAGGTTGGCGCCGGATCTAGACACTCAGCGAAGAGCACTACCACCTCCCGCGATAAAAAGCATGTACTACACTAAGGGAACTAATGAGCTTAGCAGCTGACGCGCCCGGAAACACTGATCAATCAAAGAAGCTCCGCTTCAATTAAAGAATTTCCCTCCTCGGCTGAGGGCTGTGTGCTGGGAGGAGCGCGCACTCACCGGCGTCTCCGCGCCGAAGTGCGCGTGCGTGCGCATCCAGCGCGCGTCGAAGTCGTCGCCCAGCTGCAGGCGCAGGTCGGCCTCGCGCAGGTCGCGGCGCCGCGGCTTCACCACGGTCTTGGGCGAGCGCGCCCACAGCTTGAAGGGCAGCGTGGGCTTGTCGGGGCTGGAGCCCACCAGCCCCGCGCTGTCCGGGGACGTGGCCGCCTGCGCCCCGGCGCACGCGCACCACGCCGCCAGCAGCACCGCCGCCTGCCGAACGAAACGCGTTGTCAAGGCGGCACCACACATTCGGTATTTGGCGAGTAGCGAGCAACCGCTCGCCGAATCCCAAGGTGTTGGGGGGTGAGGGGTTTGTTATTTGTCGAGTGACGAACATTCGGTGTTCGTCCTACCCACCACGGGTCGGTGTTTTTGACCCCATCAAACGAAGCGAACATTCGCCCAAAACATCAGTTGGTCGGGATTGGACGAACAGTAAGAGCTCGCTGTTCGGCATATACCGAATGTGTGGAGTCGCCTTTATATTTACAAAATACAGTGTACCAGGAAAGACTCTCCGCACCAAGCCGAATCAGAGGCTCTTATTAAAAATTGCATTTAAGTTCGTAGCAACTAGATTACTGGCAATCCAGTGAAGGGAGCAACATTTCCAGCATCTGTTATGATTGTGGTGAGCACACAATTTATGTTTTCAATTTATGTTACAAACTGCGTACTACCACCATAATTTCTGTTGCTAGCACGGTGACCAGCCACCGGTGCCATTGCGAAGAAAGTACTTGGGCACAGTTGTTTTTTAAGGGATGGTCTTTTTGCGGTTTGAAACGATTTGCATATTATTATATGTTTTACGATAAAAATAAATTTCAATGGTACGAAATATTCGCGATGTTTCCCTCAACGGGTGAACGGGTCTGGGAGAAACGGAATGGGGGATTACCTATTCTTGATAATCTGACGTTTGCAGGTAGTCTTCCTGCTTCGAGAACTACGTAGTCAAAACCATGAGATGTGTGTTAAAAATCTTTGATAGCTCAGAGAGAGTAAAGCAAGCGTCTGCAAATGTAAATGTTTCGGTTCACTGGCGCTCGAGATTATTTGTACCGGCAAAACTGTTATATAGTGTAAAACCAAGAGACAAAACCGTCTTGCTGTAGCAATCATACAGACGCATCCGTACGGGTACAACCGTACGGATACACCGACACGGGTAAATATACCAGTAAAGACAAAACCGTACGGTGAAAAACTGAATCGGTAAAACTGAATGGGTAAAAGTGCACTGGTGAAACTCACAGATATCCCAAACATATGTTATACCCCCCTTAAAACTCGTAGATATCCCGAACATTGTTCTCCCTTGAAACTCACAAGTATCCCGAACATATGTTATCCTTGAAACTCATAGGTATCCTGAACATGCCGCCCCTTCAAACCCGCAAGTGTCCCGAACACGTGTCGCCCTGCGACATCGCCATTATCGTGGAGAATGACTGGTGAGCGCGTGGGCCGCTGTGCAGCGGGCGCGCAGGAGCTGCGCTGCGCATTGCTCACCCAGGGGCGCGGGGTTGCGGAGGCCGTCCTCATGGCCGCCGCCGACGTCCTCGCCCTCGGCAGCTCGCGCCCTGCGGACAGCAAATACAGCCACGTGAGCAGACCCGCGACTCGCAGGCAGAGTACTTATTTTTGTCAGGAAAGAAAAGAAAGAAAAGAGGAATGGCCTAATAGAACTAAAAATTAGAGAAATCATTTAAAGCACCTCCGCACTGAGCCGAATCAGGGCTTTCAATTAAATATTGCATTTATGTTGGTAGCAACCGGATCACTGGAAAACAATGAAGGGGACAACACCAACAGCAGAGTTCAGCATATGGTATGTATAATTGTAAAGACACGTGAAAGGTCAACAATCGAAATAAAACACCGAAAACAAAACTTAAAACATTCAATTAATTAAAACATTAATGTTTTAGGAGGCCACCCAAAAATGCTTCTGCCTCGCCAAGACAACTCATGGGGGAAAACAACTGTCTTAATTCTTCAAACAATTGGTACTCCGACCGGAAAGCGAATCCCTTCATTAAAGTTTACGATCAGTTCTGACCTCTTCCGAGAGATTAATTCTTCGAACGGTTGCTTTCACTTTCTGTAATGATCATTACAATAAAGTGGAAAATAAAGAAACATTTGACATGCAACGGCACGTCTCAAATATTTATTCCTATGATTTCAAGCTTGACAATCGTTTCATAAACGGAAATTGAGTGTTTTCATGGACTTTTAAACAGACAGCGTCTAATCTCTCAAATAATTCCTATAACTAGTGTAGACTAGACAGCCCCTTAATGTTTTTGGACCTCACAAATGTTAATCATTTATTATTGACACTGATCAGTGAACTAGTTCAAAATGATATTTTTCTCTTTCTATCATGTGCGTTCATGTGTATATCGGAACTTCTTGCTTCAGACGAGAGCGGTGCTGATAAATCTGCAAACATTTCTTGACAAACAAAACATTTCTATTAAAACATTGCTAAAAGATATATAAAGTCATAAAATAAATTTATTTTTAATATAATAAAAATTAAGTATTACTTTTTATATTTTTATTTGAATTACAGTTATAATAATAATTCAAACGTAATACAATACATTTTATAAGATTCTTATAAGGTTCATTATTTTCTAAGAGCTCATAATGCAGATATATTACTAATGATAGAAAATAGACACATGTCACTTGCAGAAGTAACTGTAATCATGAATTCAAATATCAGAGCACATGCTGTGCATCAACACTGCTGCCTTGTGTGGGTCCAGTTTGCAACATGCAAGTCACGCTGTCTGCACCAACAGTTGCTTACTATACAAACAATGTGGCGGATGAGACGCTGATCAAGACGCAGCACAGCATTTCCCTGAATTTGGACTTCACATTCAACATTAAACAATTTATGAATAGTCAAGTGTATACAACTCAGGATAATCGCAGACCTGATACAAGAATATTGTTTGTCCCCTATTTTAATATTTCCATATTGAAGAAACGTTCTTCAAAGACTCTGTACGGAAGAACATACCTTACGGACTCAACTTCGTCTCTAGTAAAACGATTAGTGAATTATTCAATATATAAACTCGTGATTTTTTATCACAATCTTTATATAATATAGAAACTCGAACCTTTTTACAACAATCATAGGTTGATTAAGAAAAATATTTTTATAGTTCTAAACTAAAATGTGAAGAAATTGAATTAATAGCAAGACCCTCGTCATTCTTCAAGTCTGCCGAAAATACGGCTAAATTGAAACAACTTGTTTTTTCTAATTACTTTGTTGCATTACGTATACTCACCGACTATTATCTAAGAAATAAAATCTTAATGTAAAATGCGTGAACCAGGAGAGAAAATTGTATAGTAGTCTCAAGAATGGAATGAACACAAAGAGCTGAGGAGGAATGTTTCAAGTGATAGATGAACTCAGAGTATCTGTAAAATCCACCTCACAATTAGTGCTATAAATACGACTACCTGCATCTTAGGAGCACCGCTTTCCAAGTTCAGATAATCATTATCAGTACGAAACGATTGGTATTTGGTTCATTTCTTTGGAACGCCGTGTGTTGAATAAACAAATCGTCCAAGGGCAGATGCAATGCAATCCCTCAGACCAATTATGTTCAGCTGCGAGGTGAAGGTGTTTCTAACAAACGGCGAGATAAAAATACACGGATTCCTACTGCAAGACATACATCACACTTCAAATAACGCATTTGCTTCAAAATAGTAGAGATAAAAGAACAAGCAGAACAAAATTGAGTCGGTACTAAATGCAGAATGTAAAAAAGAAGAAAATGTGATACCCTGGTGACAAACACGCTGAGCGGTGTTGGGTGGAGCTTTGACTTCGCGTCGTCCGCAACCTCATTCGCCCACTTGCCAGAAACTTTGTTCCAAAAGGAATGGCGAACAAGAGTCACAGACCCGCGCTGTTGTAAAAGGCGTCCGCGTGGGGGATGGACAATTCGCTGCAGAGGATCCGGGAAACAGGGCAGGCGCCCACGGGCCGGGATTGGCTTCCCCAAATGCCACGGTCCCAATTGCGGGTCTTCCTACGAAACATAATACCTCATTATAATGCCACAAAGGAAAGACGAGCTCTCGGCCTGAAATATACGACTTCAGAATTAAGGTAACATTCAATTCATCAAAGAAGTTTTGACAATCAGTGAAGGAGAAAATAATAACTCGACATTTTTATCTGCGTCTCTACAACTGGCCACAAATTCACCAGAAGAGAAATTGACTGTTTATCCTACGCATCATGACGGAACCTCCTATAGTAGAGAAACAAGTGTTTTTAACAGTAAGAAATGAACGCGACGCAATGATAGACAGTCATCTACCAATAAAAGCCAACGTTGAATGAGTGCTAGAAAAATTAAAGGTCACAATTGTGTAAAAAAAACTGATGTTTTTAATTTTGTTTTGAGAAAAAGGCAGTTGAAATAAAATGTTACTAAATCATAATTGACTATTTAATAATGGAACAATTTTAGTGTACCACCAAAATTTTATTATTACCTAAAGAAGATATTTAACCGCTTAAAACATTTACGTTTATGATGATTCAGAATTTTTCTTCCGTGTTCAATTCTACTGAGTTTAAGATATCTATTACTAATTTCCAACGAGCGCAGAAGTTGAAAGAAAGCAGCGCATCATCCGGCCATCTGAGAGGTGCCTACGGTTTTGTTAGATATCCAGATACTCGACTATGATACAATTTCGATTTTGACTAAAAATATGCATATATTTAAATGTGTTATTCCATCTATTGTTACACTACACAATCCGGCTGAATTATAATTCTCGACTCGATAATAAAGGAGCGGTGAAATATATTATAAAATACAAAACTTAATGAAAAAGAGCAATAGGATGACCAAGAAAAAGATGGCTTGAAAGAAGAGGAACAGACAGTAAGTCTATAATCCTTGATATTGAACAAGATACGTGTTGGTCCTAAAACTCCGCTCAGGGACTGGATTGGTTAAAAAGAGACTAAAGAATTTTGACCTAAGACGTGAAATTACGTTCAACTTGTTTTCTCGCGTCATCAGGCGATGGATCTCGTGGTGAAGGCACTTGCACAGTTGTACAGACAGTCGCTGACTTAGAGGACCTTCACATCCTGTTAATTACGACGTATTTTCGTGTGCAAAGTTTACTTCTCATAATACATTAATATTTTAGGAAAAGAACCGGCTTAGGTGGCTCAGAACATCGCTTAATGATACCGTAGTGTCTATGAGCGGGAGGTCTTAGGTTTCGAGTCCCGGCGGTGACAGGATTTTCGAAAATTATCTAGATAGGAAGGTCGCATTCAGTCGCTGTTTGGAGGAGAATTCTAGCTGCCGTCTGCTCTGATATGTAGTTTTCCGTGGTTTCTCCTTTCAACACCAGGCGAATTCCGGAGAAGTAACCAAACAACTTCCGCCCTGAGTGGAGTCCATAGTAACCAACACCGGTGGCAAGAGTTCTGGCAGAATTTTGTGACTCGAGCGTATTAGTGATGGGGAGCTGACGGGTTTGATCACCACCTGGTGTCGTAAATTTGGATGATAATGTTATCATTGATTACTTTCTGACGTCTCCCAGAGTTTCATTCGCAGGACGACTGTTCTGATCAATGATATTAGTGGTTTCTCTGTCCCCTTCCAGACGAATGCTGGAACAGCATTTCCAAATATGAGACATGGACCGCGCGTGATATTTCCTTCTCTAAACCTGAACCCATTTCCCATCTTTTAGGATATAGGGATAGGGTGATCACCCAACTTAGAATATGTTTTTCTCCACTAATCGAGGGCAAAAATCTCAGACTATTGTCAGAGAAAAGACAAGTCAAAAGAAGTAAGGAGAAACAAGTTAGCTCCGTGCATGTCACTGTAGTGCCTCAGACCGGGAGTCTTTAGGGTTCGGGTTGCGACAGTAGCAGGATTTTCCACACCAGCTAGATAGCTACATCAAGATAAGGAGAATTCTATCTGGAGGAGAATTCTATCGGCCGGCTTCTCTGATCAGTATTGTTCCGTGGTTTCTCTGATAAACACCCAGGGAAATCCCGGAGCAGACACGAACAAACAGGTGAAGGACCGCGTGCGATGTTTACTTCGTTTTCCTTGTCATATCCTCACACCTTACACGCCCTTATACTAACAAGCCCTACACTATCACACATGCCGAGAGTCCGGTCGGGAGCATAGAGGTTCTCCCGGTTTGCTGGAGGGAAACCGGTCGGTGGCTGGCCTCGGCTGGAGAGTTGGACGCCAGCGGTTCCTGCCGCCTTGCGCGATGAAAAACATATGCACAACACTTACGGGACCAACGACTGTAGCAGTTGACGCTCCCGGAAACACTAATCAATGAATCGAAGAATCAAGACGAAGAGGCATTGAAATGGCGGCGCCGGGCCCGGGACATGGTGTGGTCGGCGCAGCGCGCGCTCCCCAGCGGCCGGCGGCCGAGACGCGTCCCCGCCCCGCCGCGGAAGCCATTCGTCACACCTTATGAAGCGCAAATTGGGCGGAGAGCGCCGCCTGCGCCGCGCGCGTCCTTCGCGCTGCGCCACAAAGGACGCCGCTGCGTTACGCTTCGAGCACCCGCGCCGGCCGCTCTCCAACGCGTCTCCATCGCGCCGGCTGCGTTTCGAAGGGGAGCTCGCCAGAGTGAATGTTCAACTCACGAATGTTAATTGCGAGAGCATAACTCACAAACATTTCCTACATCTCTATAAAGAAATTCCGCAGTTGACTGCTGCTGAGTAATTCATATTTGTATCTTTACTCTTATCTTACACAAACTCATCACGAACAGGACGATTTCCAGAATACGAATGATAGTCATTTAATACAAGTTCTCTACAATCAGTCAAACACAATTTGAACTTAGTGTTTGTCATTGAAAGAGCTCGTAAGCCGCATTGTCTATTTCTGTAACACTTTAACCTTGTTGAGTACTATTCTTTGCTTCTTAACCATTAGTTTCTGCAGTGTGTTTAGTAAGTACATCGTAATATCGTATAATTCGTCATAATATTGAATAGTTTATAACTGGTGAATGAAAACACAGGTAATATTTTAACAAAGACGTTTATTTTGTTTCTTAATGATACACTAAAATACTTGATTTGTTTACAGATAGGTTACACAGTCCTTGTGTTCTTCTCTTGGTTATTTCCTTATACACGACTCTGTTCTTTTTATTATTTATTTCAATACACATAATCTAAGAAATCATTTTGAATCTACACTATCTCGCGGACGACTGACTAGCACGTCTGTTCGACGTCGAATACTCCTATCTAATAGTCGTTGCTGCGGCGAGCGGTGATCAAAGAGCTGCTGGCACGGCGATCGGGAACGAAAAAGACCTCCCGCTTGCGGGTCCGCGTATATATGAACCCGCCCTCCGTTGTGAGGGGTGGCGCGACGTCTATTCCTCCTCCGGCTGAGTTCACGTATTTCGTGCGCTATCTGGCGGTCACAGCAGGCAATCGTCTCATCGGTGGCGGGCGCGCCCTATTTGACCTGCGCTGCGCTCGCGCACCTGTTCTGCCGTAGGTGTAATATGACGTGGGGGCGTGTGGGACGAACCTATATATATATATATATATATATATATATATATATATATATATATATATATATGTGTGTGTGTGTGTGTGTGTGTGTGTGTGTGTGTGTGTGTGTATGTATAAACCTCTCATTATTTAAGACCCTGTGCTTGTCTACTTTACATTACTGCCTCTGGCTTCTCTACAGAGTACATCGTCGCCGCCGCCTCTTTTGTTATGCGTTGGTCCGTTACGAATTATACATCCGAAGTGCGGCCAAATGACTGTCCCAACGCGTTCACAATTTCTCCTTTGTAATTAATGACAAGGGCGCACTTTTCGATGGACTCAACAACAAGAAAACAAATGGCGCACAGCCAATCAAATTCTTTTCTTAATGAGAGGTCACTTTTCAAGTGAGCCTAATGAGAGCTTGCGGAATTAAGGACGTGTGTTACTCAGGTGCGATGGAGTCTATCGCCTTCTCATTAGACAAACCCTCGAGATCCAATTGCTGCATTTTTGCTTAACGATCTGTCTCCACAGAAATCGTTTTCACTCCTCTTCGATCGCCGAGACTGGATTTTACAGTGAATTCAGGTCGCTGTGTCAGCAAAGTGAACGTAGTGAAATTTAACATTGCTATTTCTCGAGCAAAAAAGGGAATTACATAAATCTCTTCAATTCTTAAAATAAACTAGTTCTATAAAATAGTAGTGAAAAAAATAATATTTATCTTCATGTGCTATTCGAAGGGTAATTAGTTCAGAAATGCACAGATTGAATCTGACTTCTTGGCTTTTCTGAGCATTTTTAAATTAAGAAGAGATTCGTGAGAGAAGTTTGAGATTTCCAACAATACAGTTCCTGTTGGATGACAGTGAAAGGGCAAGTTTCCAGGGTCCGAACAACTACAACAACACTATTTTAAGAGGATAATGATATTTTATTGAAAGTTTAACAGTAATATACTAGTGGCATCAGAAAATATCATGCTGAACAAACACACATTTATTTTCCAATAATACAAGCATACTACTCAAGAAAAAAATAAACTGACTTATAACACCGCAATAAATTAAGTATTTTAACCAAAACTGTCCACGAATATTGCCAAAAGATTGCGCGGTATATACGTATTGAAAAATACAGTTCTTTATATGTCTAGAATATCGAAAACGTTTCTCTTCCATATGGTAACACGTGAATAGCAAATATTTAATAACGGTCGGACCTTGCTGTTGCATGACGTCAGCTGTGCTGGGAACGATGTACTGAGTATGACAATCAGTACGCACATTATGAGAATAGGCGCAATTACACAAATATTAGCACTTTCAGTCAAACTTTGATTGTTTCTGAATTTTCCCGAATTCCTTAGTATGTAACAAAACCATGGACAACTTTTTTGAATTGAATTTGTCTTATTTTACGTGGCGACACTCGGGCCATCAGGACCGCTCTTCCGTCTGACCACGCAAATTTCGCTACGCTCCTTTCATCTAGCAGAAAAAGAAGGTATTTCTTGGCGAAAAACAGGCGATTTGAATTTAGCTCAGAGGCGTCATTTAGGCTTGAGGATCTTTTACATGCAAATAAATCTACTAAGTCCGATAGCCGGCTTTACTTCTCCTCCGAAGGAAGGCGTACGAAGGATTTTTTCGCCCTTAAAAATCCACGGCTTCGATCGGGTTTGAACCCGCCAACTTGGATACAACAACCCAGTACGCTAACCGTTACACCATCGCCGACGATGGCTTTCACATGGCCTGAGGCTCCAAAATTTTCTTTCATTTTTTGCGAGCATCGGAAATTAGGTAAATACTTAACAGCATTTTAAGATATTTTTATCCATAAGTTTTCGAACATTTCCGTTTCTCCCTCCGTAGATTCTTTAGAGTACTATGTCCCACGGACCGTGAACCCGAGTTTTATAGTATTTACAACCGCACTCTTCACTACACTCACTGCCACTGCTCAGACCTTCGTCATCGACACTTCGTCCTTAATTACCCTAGATCGTCCTTCCTTACACGCACTGAACGAACAATTCCAAATCCAGCGGAAGCGGGGTGTGTGATAAATTTCTCCAACGTCGTGTAGAATTTAGAAATTCTAAGCAGCTGACCCACGTTTGATTGATTTTCATTGCACGTGAAGGAGTGGAAGACATCGAATTTTGATGGACAGAGAAATATCCAGTCGGGAAACAATTCATTAATTCTCAGGGATGTTAATTTCCCCGACCAGCCGAGCGCTTTATGAAATCTAGTTCTCGGCGCGTTCGTAGGATGACGACGTGGGAAGGGCCGCTTGCCTCCAACGCCCCCACCCCCCTCCGTCACGCAGTCCACCTCCCGTCGCCGGCGTAGCAGGCGGCGCAGGCGGCGTTGTGGGCAAGCCCACTCGGTGCGCGCATGCAGCAAAGCAGCACAAGCAACGAGTAGTTGAAAGGAAATGTAGCATAAATGAAAGATCGCAGAATCCGTGGGGAGAGTATGAATTTTACTCTGTCAGGTTGTGATCTATGCGTCTATTATACATTTTATTAACATTTATTTATTTGTTGATTTAAAAATAAAAAGTAGAATGTATCTGACATTTCAGGGGGTGGTATAAGCAATATTCAAATCTATAGAAGCAATATTAGAGACTTTCCCAATATTTGCTCGAAACATTGTGGCAAACTAGATGAAAATCATATCGAGATGGGCTTCCATTGGTCCAGAAACCGTTTGCACAATAATAAAATGTGTTACATCATAGAAGCTCTGTAGTGTACATGAATAAATATTCTACTAGTATTTCTAAGAGTTCTAATAGAATTTGCAGTCTAAAGAGAGATTTACAAAATAAAATCAAACGGCTCATATTGTGTAGGCCAGCTTAAATGACACTACTTAAAAAAATATGGCTGTCGTAGGAGAGAATGCCTTCCCACTCGATTTAGAGTAGTTTCGCTTTGTTTTGTGTTGGCAAAAAACATTACCAAACTTTACACCGTTACATAAATTATTTAGCAGTTACATGAAAAGTGACAGATTTTAAATTTACTTTTGCAACGAAGAAATTACTATTTTCGTAGATAACGCCAACATTCAAGCCATAATTTGTGCTGTGATAAAGAAAGGCGTTTAGAGCTGGAAGATAATTCTAATTCTGGTAGTTCGCCAATGTTGCTAGCGATTTGTCTTCTTTTTTCGTACATTTGCATTCAGTTGTTTAATTTAACTCATTAATTATGGGTTTACACAGAAAAATAATGTTTGATGGCCGAAGTCAAGGTCGACAAAAGTCGAATAGGAATCGACAGAAGTCGAAAATCTCTATCATGGTACGGTTATGTAAGAAGGTTGGACATTGAGCGCCTGCCAAAGAAGATGTAGGAATACCATCCTGCAGAAAGAACATACAGAGGAAGACCAAGCAGGAAGTGGAAGGAAGCCGTAAGCTCAATGATGTCGGCGAGAGATTTAGAAGATGATGCCTGGAAAGATGGAAAGAAATGAGATTAGGCAGTGAGGAACGGCGACAGCTGTAGAATACTCGCTTTACTGCTACCGTCTGCTCAATCTGTTTCACATTCCGTAATCACATTTCAATACTGGAGAAATATGTACGGACAATTGCTCATATAAGTAATTATTTCCTTATTTTTCAGAATGATTCACAATTAAAGGTTACTGAGGGCTAAATTAAATGGAACAATTTGCACAGCTATCATATCGACAATTTATTATGGTATTATTTATTTTCTGTTTAATAGTTACCACTAGCAAAATGTAGTGTCATCAACCCTGTAAACTGTTTTAAAAAGTTTCATGTGTTGAAAATTTATTTCATACTGCATTGGTCATGCCCAGCTTTGTTTAAATATGTCCTTTCAGTATCTGGAATTGGACTTACCAATGAATTGTAGTAGCTGATAATGTTATACTCCCGTTCAAAAGTTCTCAACACCCAATGACCTTGTGTCACCTCCATACGGGATTGAAATGGTCTTATTGCCATTTAAAAAAATATAATTTTCGTAACAAATAATTACAGGTCTTGATGCTAATAGTTAAGTTTTAATTCAGAAACATTTTTACGCTTTTTTGGTACTATGCACAAAAATGCAAATAGCAATTAGCATTAGCACAAATGGAAAATGCAAAAATGCAGACCATTCCCAATTAGCTCCAAAAATTCTGTCGCAACATCTTTTACAACTACATTTGATCCTTCCTCAAATTTCCTTAAAACTATATTTTTCTCCTCCAATTTTTGAAGAGATGAAAACTTCACAAACTCACTCTAATTTGTGCTCATTTCTACTTCTGTAATTGCTCTATTAATCGTTTTGTACACGAATATAGCGTTGAATGCGAATCTAACATTTCAAGTCGATTTTTGTATATTTATGTGAATAAGTTAAAAGTTAAGCTTAAAAGCAATAAGTTGTGGGCCACATTCATTTGAAAATAGGTATTTGTACACTTATGTAAAACATTAAGGATGCGATATCGAACATAACGTTCGTTTCTGAGAGAGAACGAACATAACATTCTCTAGCATTACTCAGTTTTGTTTTCTCCATATTCACTTGAAATTCTTCAAGTTCAATAAGTTCCGAGGCAATACTGTTCATAGGTATTCGCAAATTAATTTTTAAAAATACGATAATAATTCGACTCTAAATTGAAATCAAACTGCAGGGCGATTTACTTGGTAATTCAATTGTTTACTTAAAGATGTCATCATCAGTTTTTCCAACTTCGTAAAAGAAAATAATGGCGTATTAAGCACAAAATGTCTTTGGGTCCTGGTATTTAATCAACGCCACCTACGTAGATCGGTTAAAGAAGCGTTGGTTTAATTCCTGGCATTATCACTTAGATTGCAGTGCCAAAACACGAAAAAGACAGTTTTTGGAAACTTATTTAAATCTTCGAGCGGTATTCGAAAACAAATTATCACTTCTTCATCAGGAGACCGAGACGCGTCGAATTGCATGCGCCTCTTACACCCCGATTGATGCAGGGGAAGTGGTCTAGATACCAGTATGGGAAGACCAAATCACACATCTGCACATCTGAACGTCCGCACACTCAAGAGTTTTACTGAAATACTCTGTAATGATTATGAACAGTTTAAAAAATTTCATAATTTTAATAAAAATTAAATATTCGAGTGGGTTTGATAAAAAGAATATTAATGGCAATAATTTAAAGCAAAAATTACGCGCGAAAACTATTCGGTTCTTCAAAAAATGACCTTTGTTAAAGAGCTGATTTTTTAGAACAGATTTTGTTTAAGACATATCTTTATCTTCTATATTATAGCTTTGGAATGTTTTGCACACTTTTGCAATTTTCCTATGTACAGACGTCACTAGAAATGACGTTTAATTAAAATATTTGGAGTCAATTTTGACAAATTTTGAAAATATTGAGGCTTTGGCGTAAAAATTAAAATATCTGTTTCAAAATCGCTGGGCCTCGAGTTCATTCGAATCAATGAAATAATAAAAATGTTTGAGAAAATCGGCTGATTGGTGCTGAGGTTTACCACAGACAGACGTTTTGCAATCAATCGATCATCTGGTATCGTCCCCTCAAAGCATGGCTTCTGACTGCACAACTCGTTAGAGCAAGTAATTTAATAATAATAATATATGGGAACATGATTTATTCAATTTTTCGTTGCCAGGTGCAGTCAAGAAGGGTTTTTCTATCGAAATTTCGCCTTTTTCTGGAGCACGATTACAATACTTATCTTCTTATGAAACAAGGCAATAAATTAGTAATTGATGAAAAGCTACACTCACAAAACAATACAGAAATCTGAAAACAGATTTTAAGGTTGTTTTATTCATTTAGTATACACAGCAACCGTTAACATTTCTCACTCTTGCACACGTTGATTATCTCTTATTTTTACCATCATTGCTCTCCGAGACAAAACAATGGAGAAAGAATTGAAGGAAATGATAGTTTCCTAAATTGGCTATTTGTACAGGAAATACTTTATGCTGCCAAATTGTGGATGTATAGTGGATGTTTAATTTAGCTTAGTAACATATATTCTACCTTTAATTCTACATAGAGTTGCAGGTTCTGCTGCCAGAGCTACAGGCCCAAAACGCAAAGTATTGTAATTCTGCAGCTAGTGCCACGTGACAGCTCATCACGAACAGCCGCATGCGTGGAGGTGGCATTCCGCTAATTGTTTCCGCGCGCTGCAGCTGCGTGCGCGTGGCGGGCGGGAGCCCCCTACCACCGCCTTTCCCACCCCCTCCGACCCCCGCTGTCAACAAGGAAGAGAATCCGACCGCCCCGTGGACAGCCTCCACCTGTCCGACTAGGCCCGCTCCCGCGTTTCCCACACCGTTCCGCCTCCGCCTCCGCCTCCGCCTTCGCCTATGCCCCGCCCCCCTTCTCGGTGGCTCCCTTCTCCACTGCCCCCACCCCGCCCTCACACCAACCACACCAGTCCCGCCTTCACATCTTTCTCTACCGCCTCCGCCCCCCCCGCGTCATTCCGTCTGGACGTCCAGCACAGCACGCCCCCTCTGCGCGGCCCGGGGCGGCCCGGGGAATCCCCACAGTCAAAAGCACTTCCAAAGCATTTGTCAAAGGGAGGTTCCCATTGTGCTTCTCTTACCGCTTCCAAGAAACCGCCGACCACTCCTCGACAGCCTGATCCGACTCCCCTGTTTTCCAAACAATACGGTAAGTATTTGCTGTTACAGTTTACAACGTACAGACACGAAGAAACATGAAAAGAAAGGCAACATCTGGGTATAAAGTTGTAAGTTGACAGAAATGAAATGTATAGAAGCCGTTTCTTAACTGAAAGATGAGATGTGGCTTGTCTGCACAGTTTGAAAACAAATGTATTTCACGAAAGATTTATTTTGAAATTACACTTCATTATTCACGCCACAATCGTTCACAACACACAACATCCACGACTCCAATTAACTTAAACAAGCTTTTACTATCACATTACGATCCTTCTTTAAAAAAGCAACTCTCTGCTAAAAATTAAAAATTGAATTTTTTTAGTACTTGTTGATTGTGTCTAGGAATGTGGTTAATGTCTTCTTACAGGAATATGTAGAATGTCAAGAGACATGTACGAATTCTTAGTAAATAATTCCATAAAAACAAAGTATTACGTTCTTTAAAATAATCTGTTCATGCTTATCGATTCTTTCTAAATTTGTCAGCTTTGATGGTCTTGTGACATGGGGCTGATACACCCCTCAGGATGAACATTACACTATAATATTTCTACAACCCCTTCAAACCCAGATTTTCATATATTAATGAATATTGAATGTATATAAATGAAATAAACACTAAATTAAGTTCATTATGTTACGCACACAGAATTCTAATTTAATATTACTGTAAGTTTCTTTACCTTAACAAAAGAGACTGAGTTTTTATAACAATTTATTTCATGTTATATATTTAACGTTTTTGGATTATTTTTCAAAGACTACCTAAAATATAAAATAAGTAATATTCATTAAAATAGTAACACATATTTGATAAAGTAATGCATTAAGAGGAATTGAACACTTCCATTCACACACTTGAATCATTTGAAAGTGAATACTCATCCTTTCTCGTTTGATAATCGTGACTCTGACTGTGTTTCGACAACTGATCTTTTCAGATTACTGATGATTTCTTTCCTGTGACAGTTCTGATCTCACTGCATCTTCAACGCTAGAACCTGCTTGCACACCGAATCGTTGTCATTGGGACAACATTCAACATTTATTCTTCTTGTTGTGATTCTGCTCCTGCTTTAGCGTTCGTGATTCATCTTCTGATGACACAATCTCGAACATCTTACTTAATATATGTCGTTGTTTATTGATCAATTGACGTGCTGTCACTCTGGTTATCCATCTTGCGTCGAATGACAAACAGTTAAGAATGCAGATGCCACGATGCCAAGATTGAAGGGTAATTTTGGCAGCATAAGATTGTCAATTTCGGTCTTCTAAGAGTTACGAAAGACTCAATAACACATGGACGCCTTTTGGGGAAATATTTGAAGCAACAGTTAATAACGAAATATTTACCACATACGCGTATGTGAATGATTTGAATGTTCGTAAAACACATGTAAAATTGTTAGTGTTGCTATTTAAACAAGTTACAATAAAGTTGGGCACAAGTGCGATTTAAAGAATTCGTCAATAACAGCAAAGAAATGAGGACGTGGTAATTGTTGAATACTCACATTTCCCTCTCTACTAACGCAAATCGCTGCTCCTGCAGCCATTGCGCAGTAAGGTTGTGCCTTCGCATCTCGTGGAAATCAGGAGTCACAACGATTGTGGCGTGGGAGGCAATGGCGATCCATTATGTAGCATCTCATTTGCAATTCGTACTAACTCGCAACATCCCCGCATCAGAAGCGGCTGTGGTGGCTCAGGGCATCAATTGATTCCACTGCAGTGCTTCTGGACGGGACGTCATACAGTTTGAGTCCCGACGGCGACTTCTCGCAGCCGGCTGCTCTGTTTGGTACTTTTCCGTGATTTCCTCGAGCAACATTTGGCGAATGGAGCAGAACCTTAACAGACGGGCCATGGACCGCGCGCGAACTTTTCTTCACCTTCCTTGATATATCCTCACTCCTTTCTCACACTTACACTTACACTTACATGCCCTACATCACTACACATGTCAGGGAACTTGTCAATTGCTTAGGGCGTATCTCGGCTGGGGCAAAGAGGTACATGAGCACGACGCATAGGTCAGCGCCTTCCGTGATAAAAAAAATGCACTACACTTAGAAGACTAACGACCATAGAAGTAGGCGACGAAGAACGGGAAAATGAAGAAAGCGGGAAAAAAGAAAATGGGAAAAAACTTTTATCGCCGGTCCCTAGTCATAATAGAATAGATAAATACTAATTAACATGTATACTATAAACATATATTATTATATACAGCCGTATGTATCGTAATTTCATTGGAAACAACGCACACTTTCACTTTCTCGCTACGGAGTTGAGAGAAAGTTATGTAATACTGTGCAAAAAACGGTGAACTTGTGGCAGAAAACTCTTATTACAGGGCCCTGGTAACGCAAAAGTGGATAAATCAAATTTCTAAATTTAGAAAAAAATTTAACACGTGATGTAGTCTGAATCCATGTTTTTTGCGTCCATGATACTCAAATGACGGCAAAACCTCTGTCTCTCAGTGAACAACGCCAGCGGCTAAACAGTTCAGCCGATTTTCTTCAAAACTGATATTCCTCAATCGATCCGGCTGATGTTGCGACCCCTTGAATTTTAAACGGATATTTTAATTTTGGGGAATACTTTACACGAAGCCTCTGGGATATTTTCCAAATTTTGGATAGTGTACAGAATGTTTAAGATAACGGTGTAGGTCTCATGTTCATTGAAAACTGATTTTTCGAAAATTCGAAAAGTTCATAACTTTTTATGAGTTTTCCCACAACTAAAATATTGAAGATAGAGATTTTTCCCATCAATGAAATTTGTTCCTTAAAGATAGATTTGAAACAAGGTCATGTATAATTTTTCTAAAATGTGAGTACTTTTCGCGTAATTTTGCGAGAAAATACAGGCGAAAATACGTGCTGTTTTAGCACATCTAGTTTCATCTTAATTCCCACTGCTCATATTTTTAAAAAGCGTCTCCCGAGTGCGCTGTTTCACACTCACGTGAGCTGACGCGATGCTACAGTCGCCCTGACTTACAGACCTCCCGACCACATTGCACTGGCGTGGGAAAGGCTTCTAGACACGACCAGAGAAGGTGCGTTCGTGGTTGCCTCTACGAAAGTGCTCTTTCCGTGCTACTTCTGTTTCTTCAGAGTAGGGTTGTACGAGTAAATAGAATGAGGGAATGGAATTAATTAAAAGCTGCTGGCGAGAAATTTATCGCCGTAAAGTGGCTCCCAGACAGCTGATAAATTACGTGCGTTTACGTAAGCAAGGTAGTAATAGAAGCGATGGCAAATGTTTCCTTAATTTATGTGAATTTTGAAAATTTCAAGAATATCACTAATTATTGTAAATGTGTTATCAACGCCATTCTTAAAGTTATTTTTGAAGATAATTTGGTAACCATGAAATTATAAACTTTTTTATTTCCTTCAAAGAAAATGCGAGGGTGTACAATCTTTATACGTTTTCGACCCGGAATCTCTATTTGATAGCGGTCGGCTCTGATCGGTAGTTCTTTCCCGCTCAACGTGGCGAATGGTGGAGCAGTGAACTAACAACAGGACCGTCTTTTCTTTTTCTTCTTTAACCTAATATCTCTCTCTCTCTCTCTCATACACACACACACACACACTTTTACGAGCACTATACTATCACACATGTCGGGAGACCAGACGAGAGATTAGATCTTGTTCTAGCTAGGAAGGAGGAGATATCCTGAGGGAGAAATCTCGCGGAAGACGACATGCAGATCGGCGATCGGCCTCACCATCCAGTGGCGGGAGAATCACAACCATCTCCCGGGATATCATCACTGTAGTAACGGAACTTATGACCATAGCAAGTCCACGGAAAAATCAATTTCTTTCAATACCCATGATTTAACAATAAATAAAGATAACATTGAGTGCTGTAAACAAAATTGATAAAAAAATGTTCGATCCCGTGTGAATGCACACCTTGCGAGTTAGATCTAGTTTGAAGTTTCTACTGGAAAAAGGAAGAAAAAAAATTTACACCCCAATCGCGCTAACTGAGCTGAAGAAAACGCGTAGAAAGTTATATTTACAGACTGAAAACAAAGAGATGGCCTATGTCAGTAGATCGCCTAATAATCAAGAACAAGTGGTCGAAAAGCCTGATGAGGGACATTAATCTAACTTAATTATTATATCCCAAATTTCAAATTGTTCAAAGAAGTAGTCATCCTGGAACAAAACTCCAGACTGCTGGTTTACACAGTTGTTTTTTGTTATTTCGCAAAGGCAATACAATGGTGGCAATTAATTATAATAAGAGTGCCGTACCGAGCATCTGTACAGTTTTATGAATTAATTAGTTACGCAACGACTCCCAACAGTCTCAGATACTTCATCTAAGGCTGGCTCGGCGCGGTCGGTGCTCCCTCTCGACTCGCATCTGTATCGATTGCGTCCAAGCATCCTCCAGAAGTGCAATTGAATAAGTGAATACTGCATTGTCTTGCAATCAAATAATCAATTAATAGTGAATAGTTAAAAACGTCGATGTAAGATTCGAGAGTAGTTTCTGTAGTTTTCCCAATTTCATCACTTCAATGAAGTTCGTAATATCTGAATTTAAGTATGGGACCAGTGGGATGAGACTCGTGGGACGAGACTTGTTGAATGAGGCTCAAGACGGGGGAGTAGTGAGGTGTGTCTCGTGGGATGGCACTCGTAAAGTGGGATTTGTGTAGCGAGATTCGTGGGGGAGAATTCGTGGAGTGGGACTCGAAAACGGGGTATCGCTTGGGCGGGGTTGATGGACCGGGTCTCATGGAGCAGGAAGCGCGAACCGAATCTCGTGAAGGGCCCCTGAGGTGGGAGTTGTGGGGGAGGAGAAGGCGGGGTCCGTGCGCGGGAGGGGCGGCAGGGGGCGGGAAGGAAGCGCGTGGGGGCGTGGCGGAGGCGCTGCCTCGGGCTCCGAGGGGAGGCACTCATTGACTCGCAGATGAAGCGCGTTAGGCTCCAGGGCCGCCTTCCAATATTCACGCGCGCGATGTAAATGTCGATAATGCGAAAAGGTAAATTACACGTGGAACACGACTCCAGACGCCCTTCGCCCAAAAAAGGACAAAGCAATAAAGAATTCGCAGCATTAAAATATTTTCTTGTTATCATAGAGCGCAAATTTAAACAAATTTATACAGTTAAGGAAGAAACACGATACATATATCATTCAACTAAAGGGTTAATAATGCGGAGGTGAATCACAAAGTGGTATTAAGCATAAAGTCAACAATAGTCAAGAAGATACAGCCTCCACGCATACTTTTTTTTTCACGCCCGATAGCTATAGGTTCTGAGGTGGCCTTCGAAAATCAAGATTCACGTGGGAAAAAGAACAGTAAATAAATGCTCAGGTTTAAATAAATTTGCGGTATGCAAACGCTAATCCTTGAGGCAAATATGCAAAAAGTGATAGCTGTCTACTAATAATCCTTTTGCAAACAAAACACAAGCTAGAGTAAAAATCCAATGCAAAGTTGTAGTGTGGAATGTTATTAGCTCATCATCTAAATTTTTTTCATGCACCGTAAATTTAATAATTAATTTATAATTAACCAAGAATATTTTCGTTTTTAGAAAACTTTCTTTGTAATAAAGAAACACAGTTATCGTATTTGAATATTAGGAAGAGCTGCAAATGTTCACTCTCCAATTCTAATTTATTTTAGGAATTTGATAAACAAGACACATTTGACGTAATTTTTGAGAAAAATACCGATATCAATAACCGTAGCAGTAGGAAAAGAGCAGGGAGGTTAGAAAATGAGACATTGCATAGATAAAAACAAATAGGCGCACAAAGAACAAATGTAGACAATGATTAACAAATAACTAGTTTAGAAAAACTACGGAATAAATGTTACAAATTATCAATAGCTGTGACGGATTAATCAAGTTTCGGCCAACGATGCGTTTGAAAATAATGTCTTTGCGAGATGGCTTCAATATTGTTTGGTTGGAGAGAAGATAGGGAAAGTATCAAAACCTTTTCGGAACGCATAACGATATTTCCAAATGTTATAACAAATCCTAAGTTGCTCCGATTTTGGACATCGAATTCAATTATCCTAAAAAACTAGTATGTGAAATATTTTTTTTCGGAGCATGAATCAGTCACGAATGAAGAAGATAGGACTGGTTGAACGGAATTTGATAAAGTTATTGTTATTCTGTAATCTGTATCCCCAATTCTCCTAAATTTAGTGCTTGTTGCGCGTTTTCTTGTACATCTCTTTTTAGTTTCTTCTTGGTAATGTGTTTTAACTGTCTTTGCTATTCTCGAGTTGCTGTGGTTCATGATGTCACACATGTCTTAATACTGTACCTAGAGAGTAGTCCAAAGGTTGGCATTCGAAACGTCCTAAAACTGGTTTTAAATTGATTACGTTTGTCTCATTTTTATACGTGATTTTTGAGTCTTTTACAGAAAGAACAGTTTTTAAATATATTTGTCAGAAGTCGTTCCTAAATTTGACACGACCTAGATCAATACTAACTTTTACCAGGTAAGTATATTGTCTATTTTTTACAATAATATATTTGTTCTACTACATTTTAGAGAACACTATAGCATGGCCTTATTTTGCATTCACAACAATCTCATCTCCCTCTCTCTACCAAAGCATTTATAAGTCATTTAATATAGTTTTCTCATTCACATCTCCAATTACATTCAAACTTATTGTGTTAGAAAAGTAGGTAAAAGTAAAGAACAAAATGTCCCGGTAAATCCCAATAAATTCATTGCGTTTGTTTTTTTTTGCTACTCTCCACAGAACATTGTACTCTTATATGCCATTTATTTTCTCGTAAACGTCGGTATAAAAGGAGTACACGCGAATGGTTTCATCGATATGTCCCTCTCTCCGACAGTCTGTCCGTCCGTTTGTCCATCTGTCAGTCTGTCCATCAGTCTATCCGTCTGTCTGTCCGTCCGTCTGCCCATCGGTCTGGTCGTCAGTTTGTTTGTCGGGCTGTCAATTCGTTCGACCGTTTGCCTGTGAACAACACTAGCTCGTAAACCATTCCAGAATTTTTTTCCTAAAATCAAAATTTCCCAATCAATCTGTTCTGACACAAAACACTGCAATTTTTAAAATAACTATTCAAATTTTTGGGTGCCTGACATGAAACTAACCACATTTTAAATTTTTTCAAAAAATTGTTCTTTTAAAACCCTTGCAAGAATAGTGTAAAGAACACTTATAAAAAAGGAATAGCTTCAAACTTCACTGTTACAAACCTAAACTTTTCTCTGTCACAACTGAATTTATGTAAACTGCAACCGTTTCAATATTTTTTGCACCCATTCATACAACTACGTTTTCAACATAGAGATTTTTTATTCAAATAATTTTTTTTCTTCTCAATTAGTTCTTAATTAATGTTATCTGCATTATTTTAAAAAGGTTGGCCTCAGAGAAGCGGTATCCACCGCGAGAGACCCTGGGAACTCCTTCAGAGGCAATAGATAACACCTTGGTGGTGTGGGGCAAAAACGAAAAACTTGTCCAGAACCATAAGAATAAGAAACTATATTATTGCAGAAAGTATGTGCTATTTTGTAGCACCACTAGTAATATTTTATTCTTATATCTTCGTTTCAGAAATATACCTGTTTAAGAATTGAAGTACTGCTTCTTGCACTTAAAAAACGAATGACTTTCTTTAGGTAGCGGAGATCCCGGTAGACTATGAGAAAAGTCGTTGGAAAAATTCTTGGAAATTTCATGTACCAATATGTTTTGACATTCTCATAACTACTGGATAGTCAATATTGAATTTAATTAAGTAATAAATGTTTTCCAATAAGCCCAGATCACATTGTATATTGTCCTTTCTTCAATAGCATAAGACGCACATTAAATAGTGGCCCTCCGAATAGGGAATGGCAGGAATTTGAACAACATCCGGCTAGACATATTATATATATATATATATATATATATATATATATATATATATATATATTCTGGGTGATAAAAATTCTGGGCGAGCCTCTGATACTCAATATTAAGAATTGCGGCGGCGATGGAGTAACGGTTAGCGTATCAGACTGATATAACAAGCCCGCGGGTTCAGACCAGATCGAAGCCGTGGATTTTTAAGGGCGAAAAAATCCTTCTTGCTCCTTCCTTCAGAGGGGAAGTAAAGCCGGCTGTTCCATGTTAGTATATTTACTGCAAGTGAAAGACCTTCAAGCCTAGCCTGAGCCATGGAGCCTCTTAGCTAAATTCAAATCGCATGTTTCGTCGCCCGAGTGAAACGTCCCTCCTTCGCTAGTGGGAGAAAGGATCCTAGCGAAATTTGCATGGTCAGACGGAAGAGCGGTCGTGAGGGCCCTAGTCTCGCCAAGTAAAATAAGGCAACAATTCAGTTGAAAATTGCATATGAGAGCCTGGTATCCAGCTTCAAATACCTAATGTTCATGTCTAATTTTGTAGTTGAGAGTCCTCTCAGGGCCCCGCTCTCGGTGACAAGCTGTTTGGCCCGGACCCTCTTGCGTTGTTGACATGTCAGGCGACTCCTGCACTAGGGCAAGCAGCAAGAAGCCTTGGAACAATATGCGCGCCTTCTGTTTGTAGATCTTTGAGATCGCTAGCCAACTTTTGCTCGTTTGTTTTCTTTGTCCACCTACACGGGACATTATACCCGCAATAATCCCGCCACACGTCATCCCAACGAAAAGCAGAGGGCTCGTGCGAGAGGAGTTGACGTCACTCGGTTCAAGCAGAACTCGACGCAGAAAGGACTCTCGACGCAGAAAGGACTCACGGTGAAGTCACGGTCTCTCGTGGGTTTCTTCGACGTTGGTGAAACACAACCCACGAGTACTCTCACGAGAATATCTTGTTTGAAAGTAACAATAGCCTTACTTGCATCACTTCTGTATTTACCAACTGCTGCAGTATTTTAAACACCCTTTCTGCGTCATGGTATGTCATTTAACTGATGACAGTGTCTTTGGCACACTAATTTCAAGATTTCATTCGCACACGGGGCTTTCTTTTCTTTATTAGGAGCGCTATATTGCAAGCTATAGCAAATAAACAGGTGTCTTCTCCATTATTTAGAAGACTGTAACGCAACAGAGGAATGAAAAAGGCAAAAATCAATTAAGAAGAGATTGACACGCCAGAAACTCGTTGCACCGGTTTTAAAAGCCTTTGGCCAGCCGGGAGGGGGGACGACTCAAACACTTGCACTAGCAACAAATACGCGCTGCGAGCTGCGAAATGGAAACCAAATGCGCGCGGAAGGCAAACGCGAGGCGTGGGAACAGTTAACGCCCGAGGACGCGCTCTTGATGTTTGCCCACGCTCTGAGCGGTGGCGATCGACGCGCATTGGTCGCCGTCTCGAACGCGCTCTCGTCAGACTTTCCGCGTCCTCGAACCCTGACGTGGCGCGCGTTTACTTTGGCGTACGCTCTCTAGACAGGGGTTTCCGAGAAGCGAGCAACCAAGAAATAGCTCATCATGTTTTACAGACTGCGATGGAACGCAGCCTCAAAGGAACAGACATACGTACACAGCTTAAACAGTTTTGTACACACTCGTTGTGTTTCCCAATTCATCAATACCACTTTTAGGTGTCAAGTTCTAATTTTCAAGTTCTATGGAATGTTCCTTCTAATTTTAAAGTCTGTGTTAATGTTATCGCACTTAATTGCAATAGTTTTATGACCTTATTAAAACAGATACTAAAATATTTTTTCGATAATTTATTTCTTTGCCGTTTCGACCCTTGTTGGGGTCTTTTTAAAAAAATACAGGGTCTAGGCTTGTTTAAAAGACTTAGTAAAGTAAAGGATAATTTTGTATTTATATTTGCATCCATTTCGTTTCGTATTTAACTCGCACCAACCATTTTACAAAGAGCACGAAAGCTTAAATTCTCATATCAGACAGTAACTGCATATTAAAAGTTTTCAAAATAAGAACGTTAGTTATTTCATTTTTCTGATTTATCAGTCTGTAATAAGGTTATTTCAGTCATTTTCACTTAAAGTAATTGTAGTTTTACTCTATGCCGTGACAATTTTCAATAATAATGATAAATTATTCAGGCTTCCTTATCAGATAAATAAAAGAAGTTTTACATTTTCTGGTTTTAATGATAATAATTCTTACACCAGACATAATGAGTCTTCTTGCGTATTTCAACTTTGTATTTCTAATGCTTGTAAAGCTATTTATCACTCGCTAATATTACATGCTGTAAATGCACGTATTATGTTCGATAAACGGTGCCTGCATTCACGAAGCACTAATGAAAGCGCCTATTAACGTTCTCAATGGCAGTAAGGCATAGCCCACGAGGATATTGCATTTCAGCTTCCGGAAAGGAAGAATGATTTGCATCCACTTTAGTCACGTACAAAGGTTTTCGTCCTTCCATTAAGCAGTTTTCTCTCCCCAGACATTTCGGTGAGTATTTTCGTTTTGTAGAAGTTCCACGTATTTTTCATAATGACGATGAATACTATAGTTAGCCCACAACTTAGAAGAGATGCTCACACAGTGGTGGTTTGCTCTTGTCTTTCGCTGAATTGATTTGGTAGCAGTGATCAGGGAGGAGAATAAATGAACATGATTGATTATGGTGGAATGTTGGTTCAGATGAAAATAGTGATGATGATTAATGCCAATCTCGTCACGATTACACAATGAAAATCCCACGCCTCGTACATTTCTCGAACAGTCTCTGACCGGGAGACCGGGATACCTCTCCTAGGTATGGCGAATTCTGTCGCTGACTAGAGGAGAATTCCAGGGGCCGGCTACTGTAATCCGTTATTTCCCGTGGTTTCTCCGATTAATACCACGGAGCGGTACCCTTAACAAACAGGCCACAAATCGCGCACGATCTTTCTTTCCCCTTCCTTGTCCCATTCTCACCCCTTACTTACACACACACTTACACATAGATGCACTACACTGCGACGCATGTGGGGTGTCCCGGCTGTAGCGGTGCCGCGCTGGTGAGAGATACCAAGGGAAATCCTCGCAAGTTGACCAGTAGGTCGGCGTTTGATCTCGCCATCCAGCGGGAGAAGAACAGTCACATCCCATGATGAAAACAGTCACTTCACTTAAGAGACTAACTAGCAAACTTACACTTCACTTCCGACACTCACCACCAACCAGTGAATGCGCCGGGATCACGAAATAATCAATCAATAAATCGATCAACTTTCCTTTCCAAGTACATTCAACCCCCTGCGTCAACAAGGCGGGCTAGATTTCCACGCAAATTATTTATGCAAACATGATAAATAAATAAAGTAATATCGTTCTAAAATTGAAGAATTGAGACATGAACTTGAGGCTGAACGGAATCTTATCTGATCTCCACCTTTTGATTGTGAATAATTCTTTAGCCTTGTTTCAGAAATAATTATAATTGTAAACCATACGAAATCTTGTGATGCCGTGAACCCATGCCTGAAAAGTTCCCTGAAAGGCAAGTGCGAAAGGCCAAGTGAATCGACTGTTCGCCCACTGTGCGGGGGCCAGTCCGGCCGGCGCGACGTCCAACGGGGCGGGTGCAGGAATGCTGCGCGGACTGGCGCCGGCGCCATCGCCCCCTCCGCTCTGCCCCCGGCCCCACCCCCCGCCTGCCCTCGCAGGCCGCGTCCGCATTCCGAAGACGTCCTCGCGAGGACGTGTGGTCCTGCCACCAGTTGCTTCGCGAAACAGCACGCCATCGTATCGGCCTAGGTGGCTCAGGGCATCAAATGATATCACTCTGAACCGGGAGATACTAGGGTTCCAGTCCGACCGGAGGCAGCATTTTCGACACTACCTTGTCAACTAGGTCTAATTCAGTCGTTGTCTGGAGGAGAATTCTAGCGGTCAGCTGCTCTGATCAGGAGTTTTCCGTGTTTTTTCCGATCTACACTAGGCGATTGCGGGAGTAGTACCCTAACAAAGAGACCACGGACGGCTCACGATATTTCCTACCTCTTACTATCCTTACCCGTTACCTGTACACACACTTACATGGCGGGATCTGTCGGGAACTTAAATCTTGTCCCAGCAGAGATGGTGCCCTGCTGAGACGGTGCATCACTGGTGGAAGATAACTGGTTGGCAAAAACCTGCTAGCCAAAGGACAGATAAGCGCCAAATCTCCCCCATCCAGGGGGGAAGATGACCTCTACCTCCCGAGAAGAAAGGTGCACAACACTTACGGTATTCATGAGCTTGACAGTTGAAGCGCCCGGAAACAAGAAATAATTTAAATTCCGTGGTGGTAGCAGATATTTTGTGGTAATCCATAAGATATAAAGTAAATAATCTCCACAAAAGTTTTAATAATTTTTAAAGAAATAATTAATTAATTACGTTGTCTCCTTCCCGTTCACGCGACCACTCCCTTATGCGCGGAGGCTTATAAAGAAATTATAACGTGCACACACGCAGTTGTAGCGCCATACCACAAAACGTTCAGTGCAGGAGAGGAGCTGTTGCAGAGGTCCGGCAATCCGTAACTTTCAATAACTAGTGGAGCTACAACAGCACATATTTTCTTCCATTTATTTTCAATGTTTTCAATTTTCAAAAATTGAGAGACTCCAAAGGAAATTAGATCTACGCCATTCTTTTTTTCTACGCAATCCGATAACAAAGTTTAATAAAATAAATATGAGTCACTTTTTGGAGTCACAATATTTGAAGAATAATTTGAAAATGTAATTTAAGCTTCATGTACAGTACTACTCAAAATTAAAATATTCCTTTTAGACGCGCAGGGCCTCGAGTTTCTTTAAATCGATTGAGGAATATCAAGTTTGGAGAAAATCGCTGAACGTTTAAGGTGTTCTGTAGATTACAGGCAGGTGGATGGAAAACGGACAGACAGACACACAAACCGATAGACGTTTTCCCCGTTGATGGGTTTGATATCAAGAACCCACAAAACAGAATCTAAGTACATACCATGTTAGAGGAAGTAATTTATATAAAGAAGATTAATCCACATATTCGTTACCTGGGCACGGAAATAAAGTTCTCTTCTTACTAAGTACGGGCGAGATAGTAAAAATATTGTGAATAGAGAAAAACTAAAGGAAAATTCATAATTACTACATATTTCCAAAAATCTCTATCAAAACTCGGAACTGTGTTACCAAATCCAAATCCACACTCATGTACCTTATGTATGAATAGAGCTTAGTCGAAAGGTTTCCTAACCATACAATTTTTCAGTTTAGCAGTCTGATTCATATGGGAGTGAATGTTTGTGGGGAGGGGACGAGTGGGCGGCGCGAAGTGACTGGTGACATTTCCTTCTCTCGCTGCAATTGCCTTCTCCGTCTGCATCCGGTCGTCCCGCAGCAGCAGCTGGCGGCCAGTGGCGCGAGGGCTCGGTTGCCGCGGAGGTCGTTCGAGCCTCATGCGCTTATATAGAACAATCTGGCGATTATAGAGTCTTATTCCGCTGATTTTCATTAGTATATCATGGGCGTTGTGCTTTTCATACAGGCTTTGTCGTTGGCACAATCTGTGTTTTATGCACGAAATATCTGCATAGAATTTCTTGCCCCTTCTCTACCAGAGTCTATACAGGCGGCGTTCACGCATGTGGTTGCGATCGCAAGAGGAGCTATGTAAAACGATACGTCTTATAATAAAGCAATGAAGTCTCACATGACTGGATTCACAATTCAAATTACCTTCCGGGCTGGACGGTTGTGATCTAGAAGTTCGTCATATGTTCGAATACCAAAGTTGGCGGATTTTCGACATCAGTTAAATAGCTCGTATGAACGACGTCCCAGTGTGGAGAAAATTTCTAAAGGCTAAGTGCTCTGATGCAATTCTTTTTGTGGTTTCAATCTAATATTTCTAACGGGGACTGAACAATGCGTAAAGTAACGGATCGTGGACACCGCTTCATCCTTCTACTCCTTCTTCACACTCGAATCGTCATGGCCTGGTGATGAGCTGATTGCCCCCTCACACTCCGTATTCCTAACGATATACATTCTAGAAAAGCTCCGGCGGTAATATGAATAAACCGACTCCAATCCAACGCAAAATGCAGAAGCAGGCTAGGTATAATGCTAACCTACGTTCTCAGCGGGAGACTCCATATCTCTTGTTCTTTTCTTTTTTAACAGTTAAAAGAAAATGCACCAAATAATTCGAGTAAATAATCAGATATCGCATTTCCGAGGCTGCAATTCAATTTTCTTGTAGGCACTCTCCTGCCTCATCCTGCCTTCTAGAATATTAAATACCGTGATGCATATTTGCATAAAACTTTCCTTTTCTCATACAATAATATAATAAATATATGTCGCATGTCGCAATTATTAATTCGGTATTGATCATTAAACCGACACAAACGTTTGAAAAAATCAAAAAGGTCAAACATAACATTTATTGTCTGTCGTCGGCGCTGAAGAAAAGTGATAGATCTAAAAAATTGGCATTTTGCAGGAGCGCGGTTGTTAATTTTTGTAGAACAATCAATTGTAAAGAATTTTACTCTGTTCATTGGGTGATAACTATCATCATGAAACGTTTTAAGGTAAAAATATATTATGTTCTAAATATACTTATTCACGTAACTCAAAAATGACGAATTTTGATACGTCAATTTTGTTTTATTCCCCTAGAGTACGTAGAAATAACTTCTATTTTTGTTACAAAGAAAAAATTATGTATCGTACCTTTTCAACTTTACTTCATTAGTTCCTTATCCTTTACTTCAACCTCTCATTTCACATCTGTATATTAGAATTTCCAGTCCTTTGAAAAAATACTCCGAAGTATAAGCGGCGAGTGGCTCTGATTTTTCCGCGGTTTCTCCGATCATTACCAAGCAGTTACCTAACCAACGTGCCACGGACCTTTTTTCCCCTACCTTGTCCTCTACTACACTACCACATACGCCGGGAGACTGGTCCTGAACTGAGAACTTGTTTCGGCTGATGTGGTGCTTGGGGGGGGGGGGGGAGGGTTAACACTTGGTTGGGTGTAAGTCCCCTAAGCCGCCAGTAGGTCGGCGCTGGATGCTGCTATCCAGCGGGCGCTAATATCTTGCACTACACTTATGGGACACATGTAGTTGATGCTCAAGGAATCAACAATTAATCAGAAACTACTGGTAATATTGTGACGCGAAGTGGTACAAAACGCTCATTGTCTGAAGCGAGTTAGGCTGTGCAACAGCGTACCCATGCCAATGCACTCCGCTGCCATTGCCATCGCCGCTGCGGGCCAGTGTTCGGGCTGCCAGCGGCGTCGCGACGCGTCGCTGCAGGTGCGGGCTGCGTCGGCCGCCGCGCCGTGCAAACAGAAACCAGAGAGCGGAGCGGAGGGGCTCAGATGCAGCGGACGTCCTGGAATCTTCCTCTAGGGCTCTCACCACGTGGCACGCGCCGCGAGGGACGACATTTCGGCTAACCACCGCGTCACCATCGCACCAGCGCGAGGACTGTCTAGAATGGCGCAAAATTAAAACCTTAATATCAGCTTTCAACAAGAAGTCACTCATGTAATATTGACTTCAATTCGAATGAGCTTCTAATCTCGTCTGGGCTTTGGCTTTCCCCCAACCTCTTGCCAGCTGCCATCATTTGCCGCTTAATTTTAAGTTAATTTTTCCACATTTTATTACTTTTAAGTTTTAATAATGGTAAAATCAAAATACCACTTGAATAATTTAGAAGAGTATAATATGGTTATTTACGCGAATTTTGGAGTCGATTTTGAGAAAATACCATTTGAGCTTCTGTGAAAATGCAGTTTTCAGCTAATCTTCACGGAAAACTTTGTGAGATTTCGAAAAACGTTTATGGAAAATATTTGAAGCACTTCTATTGACAATTGTAATAATGTATAGAAACGTTCGTAATGTAAATGTTAACAACGTGAGAGATTTTTAAAACCAATGAACTTTAAAATAAAAAAAATCAGTGCATTTATGGTAAGAAAAATTAAAGGAGATATTTGGAGCGGTTTTTTAGAAAATGATTGTTGAGCGTTTCTGAAAATACGCATTTTTGACCCCTTTCTCTTAGAAAAGTTTTTTATTGTTCCGGGAGAAAAGAGGAATTTTATAAGACAATATTTGAAACACTTGTCACAAATGCAATACGAATTGTCGGAAATGGAAGTATTACCAAAATGGAAGAGATATCAAAACAATTACATTTGTGTAAAACGTAGGAATGCAGTAAAATGGTGTATATTGCATGTTATTCAGTGCTTCTAGCGCTATCCAAACCAACAATTTTAGGAAAAAATAGAGCCATTTTCGAGAAAAGTTTGTTTTGATATTTTTTTAAATATTGCCCATATTTCAGTCAAAATTATTCTGAAACTACTAACATTTAAAAAATGTTCAAGACCAGAATTAAAGAACTAATTGTGGAGAACAAATTTAATTGTCTACATTGAAAGCGTCATCATTGAAAGCACAGCTCTGAGATGCTCCTGCATAAAAGGCGGAGCGATATGAATTCCAACAACTCGTATCAGCACATTTTAACCGAAGAACCATTGTTCCTACTGAATGCAATAAAAAGCTTCGTATTTATGGAGTCCAAAATTCTGCAATCTCTTCAATAGCAACAACTCATCGGTATTCATCTTGAAGATGAGTCGGCCACGAGCTGATTATGTGCAAGGCACTAATCTACTGCCAACTGCAGACATTCCGCATCACCAAGTGAAATATATCGTCTCAATCGGCCGATCGTAACCATTCCTGGTTCAAGTTTTGAATATGGCCTTTCAATACTGGAAGATAAGCGCAAACACTCGCGTATCTTGAGTATGAATTTGCACTGATTTCTTCCTGATGATGATTAGTAACAACAATACACCAATGTCTCGCAGACGTGTGTTAAAAATCACAAAAACCAATAGCTTAAAAAAATGAACATGGAATCCCAAAGAATTGTTCCATCCACTTGCATAAAAGCGTTGACTTTATTTGTAAAATATATTTTTCTAATTTACACATTTAGAAACTAGGTTTGTAAAGAAAATTTTGAAGAAAGTAATACTGAACGAAACGAAGTAACGGAAATACTTCTCAGAATTTATTATAATTAATCTTTGAGTTCGGCCGAGGAGCGTTCGTTTTAAGCAGCTGGAACGCCACGAGACCTTGAATTTTTTGTGGGCACTCACCGAGTCGGCGACGACGCTCCTGTGTGGCAGCCGAAAGTAGTCGGAAGATGGAGGTGCCCGCGACGACCAACTCGACGCAGCGGCTGCGAGAAGCTCCTGTCGCTCGGGCTCCTGTCGGGGCAAACGCACCGTCAGAGAGTGGACGATGTGGCGGAGAAAAGCGAAAGGAACGGATTTTGGATGGCGTTAGGGGCTGAGGAACGAAGCAACAAATCGAATGGTGTCCTTAGGTAATGTAGGACAACAGTTGAAGGATATGTGATTGAACTGACGGAACAAAGAACTGCAAGTGAATGAGGGAAGGCAGAAATGCGCGGTGAATTTAACCTCATTAGGGATCAGAATAAAGGAGGGATGCGCAATTAGATCGCGATAATCGGTGAAAGAGTTTGAGGTCAAATACATGGTAGGAAGCTAATGCAGAGATTGGAAGGTGGCCGGCAGTTTATAGGATTGTAGGAACGGTTCAAGTCAGAGTGATTGCCCACGCTGCCTGAACTTCAAGCAAAACATCACAAGGCTAGCCAGTAAAAGATGTATCAGAGCAACGAAGAAGCGCAATGCAAGATTGTCCGAGAAGAGAGCTTGCGGAATGGCGACGTCCGGGACGAGCGGCAATAGACCAACTGCGGTGACAGCGTACACGGTGAGGCAGATAGAGGCGACTGATGGCCGAAGGGGCGTAAGGGCAGCGGCGCTAGTGGGCGGCGGCGGCGGCGGCCGGGCTGTGGATGGAGGCAACAGTGATATGGACGGTGAGGGAGGTGGGGCGAGGGTGGAAGTAATGGAAACGGGGTTGAGATGTCGGGGGGCTGCGAGCCAGGGGGACGGGGTGGCGGCGGCGGAACTGTTGACGGAGGGCCTCGTGCCTGCGCAAACACCCTGCGGCCGGCGGCCTCCGGGGGGAAGGGGGACGCGGCGGTGGGCGAGGCGGGCGAGCGCGGGGAGGGGGCGGGGTGGGACAAGGTGGGGGCGGCAGCCGCCGTGGAATTCGGCCCTCGGTCACCGTGGCTGCCTGCACCCGCTCCGCGCAATCGTTGCCGTCGCCGCTGCTTGCGCCACGACGCGGCCCCTGGGGGACTCCACCGGAATTAGGGTCGGCGCCGCGGAGAGTGGAGCGTATCAATTGCGAGAGCGACACATCAAAATAGTTCAAACAAAAAAATCTCCTCTCCGCTGTAAGGATAGGTGATTTGATGATTTGTGATAATACATTTGTCCTTCGTCCTACCTAATTCCTACCGGCAGAGAGAGAGAGAGAGAGAGAGAGAGAGAGAGAGAGAGAGAGAGAGAGAATCTTTGCAATGTTTCAATTACAAGCTAATAAAAATGTGACACATTTCTGTCACTAATAAATTTCAAGTTAATTTCTGTGATACATGTATGGAATTTGGTAGATGATCTTATTATTTGGGTGTCTTTGTCTCAAAAGGATAGAATTTTGAAATGTGTGGTTAAAATGTAGTCATCTATAAGCATTTCGGGTATCGGTCACACCGCTCTAACTGTGAGTAAAATCACGAATCGTTATTGCTACCTCTCCCTTTGATGAGGGGATTTGACAGGGTCCACGTCCTGTGGAGTGAGTCGATTTCTCTTCTCCAAATCTCTTTAAGGGGGACCAAGTTAATTTCATGTCCAGTAGTGATTTCATCAGAGGCAACACATTTATCAATCCTAGAATTGGATTTATTTCAGCTTTTGATAATTTACGTAAATATTTTAAAGTATTCAAGAAACGTCTCGTATCCTCCTAACAAGAAAGTTTGGGAAATTTCATCTGAGAAAGTATTAAGACGATATAGTCATCACACTAAAATGTTCTGAGCACTGAATGTCTGTCATGACATTTTTGGTAAGTGGGATAATTTTTACTAATGGTTAAGTCACGGCAATTATGAACATTAAGGAGAAATTTAGGCATCAATGTGCAAAATAATTAAAGAAAGAAAACATATTCTTTCTAAATGCAGGAAGATACATATTTGTTGACATCTTGCCGCAACAAATCTGCACTAACAATATAAGCGTAACATGTACATGCTTAGTTGTATACTGAGGCTGCACACAGTGAATATACCAGACAACATCATAAAAACACAGTGTATGCCTACGTTCTCAGAGTAAGAAATCTAGTTCACTGCATTTTCTAAAGTTTTTTCAATTATCTGTTCACAATGGCATTTCCAGTATTAAAGAATTGAATTGAAAAACGAATATCATTTCTTAAAAATACCCATTTCATCCAAAGAAACCTCCTTCCCGACACGCCTACATGACATGCATTCGATTTTACAGCCCATGAGGAAAACTGTGGAGAGGCAGGAATCCACTACACCTCTCCGAAGAGCAGCCCCACACTCGGGGAAAGGAGACAAGAAACAGCGTCGAATCGTAGACCTTGCCGAGGATTCTTTCCTGTCGGAGGGAGGTTTTTGAACCTCGGCCGTTCCCATCGCCGTTTACACCCATTACGGGAGGCATGACTTGCAAATCGCCAGGTCACGCCCTGAGGCGGCCTGCCCCAGGTGAGAACGCGCGGCCCCGTCCAGTGCGGCAGCGAGGGCGGGGGCGGGGGCGGGGAGCGCGGCGAGGCATGGGCCGAGGAGCGCCGAAGAGTCGGAGTCGGCATGCGACGGAGGGTTGGGTGGGGTGGGGTGGGGTGGGGTGGAGAGAGGCGAGTGCGCGGCAGGGGAGGGATCGAGTGAGACAATGAAGCTAGCAGAAGAACAGTCAAGAGAACAGTGGTACGAAGAGATGGGCTTCAGAGTTCAGATGTTATGGAGTGAAAGAGGCGTTGATTGTGTTTGCGAGAAAAGAGACGACGAGAGGGAAAGAGGTCGTAACAGTAGCAATATCGGGGACAGTGGCGGGAATGGCTCAGAAAATGAAACAAAAAATGAGGATTGATTAATTAATGATTCGGGGTGCGTCAACTGCTAAGATCATTAGTCCCGTACGTGTCGTTTCGTGATTTGTCGCAGGAGGTGACAGCTATTCTCCATTGGATGGCGAAATCCAGCGCCGAACTACCCGTAGGGGTGCAAGATTATCCCCAACAAGGTATCTTCCACCAGCGGGGCCACCACTCTATCCGGGACAAGTTCTAAGCCCCCGACTGCCTCCCGACATATGTGGTAGTGTGGGTCATGTAAGTGTGTGTGTGTGTAAGTAAAAGTAAGTATAGAACAAGAAAGAAGATGAGAAAAATCGTGCGCGTTCCGTGGCCCGTTTGATAGGGTACTGCTCCGGTATTCGCCTGGTGTTAATCGGAAAAACCATCAAAAACACCGAGCAAAGCAGCCGGCCGCTAGAATTCTCTTCCAGACAGCGACCGAGCTCGACTTCACTATCTAGCTAATGTCAAAAACGAACCATAGGACCTCCCGGTTAATTGATATCCTGAGCCCCTAAGCCAGAAAAATGGGGGTTGACGTGAAGACAGGAGACGGATTCGAAGGGGATGGGCGGAGTCTGCGGGAGCGGAGATGGCGCTGTCTGTGGTCTCGCCTCTCACCACCCGCACCACGCTGATACTGCGGAAGGCCACTCGGATGTGAAGTATTCCTTTTCGTATCACGCACATCGCTGATTATCGATTTTACGATGACCGAGTATAAATGCTCTTTGCACTGCATTAATTCACATCGTTCGGCTACATTGAAATAAGTGATTTTAATAAATGTGTAAGTAGAGCAATAACGGATGCAAAAATATATCGTCTCAGTGAAAAATGTACCAATACGTGCCCATGTGTATGCATCATAATAGTAACAGGCATGCGGATCTAGAGAGAGGGGTAAATACATTACTGGACCCCCTTTTCCCATTGAATTTCTTTATTAACATGTAACATATTTTTCTAGATATTAAAAAAACTATGAGGAGGATGAAACGAA
>JAZDUA010000205.1:2627500-2637434 GCA_038098605.1 Gryllus longicercus | reverse complement strand
GTGTCAGAAGCGAGACGGCAGCAGGAGCTATGCAGATGTCTTTAGCTGAGATAATCGTGCTGTTAGTAGCAGCGGTGTTGATAAAGATGGAAAATATTCGACCTGGGTGTAATAGATAAGTCTGGGAGGAGACGGAGCTAGTGATAGTAGTATTGGATATAAATAGTTTCTTGATTTATTTCACTCCTAGTATATGTAAGTAAAATTCATGTAAAAACTGTGGTAGGAATCTGTAAGACTCGTTCATGGTGTTCGCAATTTTGTTAGTACATTTGTGTTAGTATATTGTAGATTGCAATGATTACTAGGTTGATGTTGGCGGCTGCTGTGGTAAAATAGAGGTGGAGATGGCATGGGTTCTGTTTCCTCTACGTTAGGTGCTTGCGTGTGAAAACGAGGAAATAATTCGATAGTATCTTGTGGATACGCGAGAAGGATTGCTCACGAAGTAACGAATCGACAACAGATGTTTGACGTCCGAAAGAATAATGCCGTGTTTGTGGCTACACTTACACTTCTATTACAATGCACAAGGTGATAGGGAGTGGTTGAGTGCTGATGGAACAGATAGTGGATAGTGGATAGCGTTTACAGCTAGTGTTCGTCCCGCCCTGCTGCCAACTGGACTCCCTAGACACAGAGTTTAATTTAATATCCCCTCACAATAGTCCCGCCTCGTAGCACAAGAAGAGGAGCAGAAATGATAACAACTGACGCCACGATGGGTATATTGATTCATTATTTAGTGTTTCGGGGCACACCAGCTACTACGGTCAGTCGCGTATGTGTAGTGCTGGTCGGGGTAAGTATAGTGCTGGTGTTCCTCCACCACTGGGACGTGGAATGGACACTATTGAGTGTCTTGGTGCGACAAAAACTTATGTCAGTTTTTGGTGATTTTCGGTTCGCACTGCTTAAAAGCCTCTTCTTCGGCGGAAGAAAGACCACACTCAAATGTCGATACTATCTCCTGATTTCATTACGATCTTTAACATTGGTCTACGATTGTTTCATCATTTATATGGCGTGAGAAAACCAACCATTCTGAAAAAACTTTGAATATTGTCATTGGCCCTTCTTGTACCAATTCACAGATATTAATATTAGTTTTGGATAGATTGGAGACAATTCACACAATACAGCAAAGACCGAACTCTCCTCACTACTGACAGTGGAAGGGTCAGAGGAGGGAAAAGCGCTCCTCTCTTCGCCACTAAGTACTCTAGTGGCAGCTGTGAGTTTTCCGTTTCCTATTTCGTTGTTTTCCTTTCGGAGACATGCACATAGTTGTGTTTCAACTCTTCATATGTGTGTCGACCTATTAACTAAACTAAAATTTAATTTACAAATAGCACAGCGGTGGAGGAAACCAAATAGTCACCTCTAATTAGAGTCTATTTCGGAAACTTTCTTTAGGGATATTGGTAAAGGATATTTTGTACTTGTGGAATAGATCGGTCGGGATCTGGCTAGGTTGAAGCCGGTTAGATTTGGTATGTGCGTTTATTTACAGTAGAATTGGGTAGATAGGAATATAATGTGCTGGGTGTTGGATTGTAGCTTGAATACTTCATGAAGCTGTTTACTACATACTAGTGGATTCGGCAATGCTTCGCTATTGTAGTATATTACATTTCACACACTACTGATCACGTGATTCTTGATCACGTTTTATCCTACGCTCTGCAAAAATTTCAACAGATGGAAGACTTTCTTGCGAGTATGGGTTTGTTACAGATGTAATGTCATGATTTGTACATTGTTGTCAAGTATTCTGCTGTTAAAACGTTCTTACCTGAGCTTGAGCGTGCGTTCACTACGACACTGTCATGGAAAAAATTGATTTACTTGTCCGAAAAAACCTTCAAGTAATAACTCGGGCCGATTTACATTTCACAAATACAAGAGGAAGAATATGCAAAAATAGACAAAATGCTTAATACTCGACGGTGAGGCGTGTTGCGCAGAGCTTCTATTCAGGGGCGCTTCAGTCATCAGAAACGCATAAATCATCATCAACAACGACCCCATACGTCCGATTTGATTCAAACTACTCTCTAAACACGTGCGTTACTAATAACAACAAAATGCGAAAATGTCACCAAAATTGGTCGAGTAGTTTTTGCGTCTATGTACAACAGACATACGCACATTCCCTTATATATATATATATATATATATATATATATATATATATATATATATATATATATATATATTAGAGAGAGAGAGAGGGAGAGAGAGAGAGAGAGAGAGAGAGAGAGAGAGAGAGAGAGAGAGAGAAGGCCAAGGAGGCTGCAGGATCGAGTCCTGCGTAGACATGGTCATATTTGTGATTGTCCCTTCACCTATCATCATCATCCTATCATCTCATAATTCACACTACAAGGCGTAACAACCTTGTTGTAATCCAAGGATACAGCTGAAAAGCTGATCCTGGAATAATTACACAAGTTAATCGTGTAGCGTGGTCAGTAATGGCCTATACGCCAGTAATAATAATAATAATAATAATAATAATAATAATAATAATAATAATAATAATAAATATATATTATATATGGAGAGAGAGAGAGAGAGAGAGAGAGAGAGAGAGAGAGAGAGAGAGACTAACCATGGTACGTTTGTTATTGTTCTTAGGAATTTAATTTTAATAATTTGGATTTTTTAAAGGTTTACCTCGGCCGCATTGGGCATTGTCCTGGTGGCTGGGGCGCGGCTCCGTCTGAGGCGTCACCGGCCTCGCAGGGGGGGGGGGGGACAACCTGGCGCGGCCGGACCGCGCTGAGGGGAAGAAACCAAACAAAGGGGAATCCGCGGGGAGAAACAGAAGTAAGCTGTTTGTCGCGGCGCACGGGCGGCGGGCGGCCTGGCGGGCGGCGCTGGTAAACGAAACGAAACGGTCGATTTGCGCGACTTTCCGTGGGGGCGAATTTTTGCTCGCGCGCGCGGGAGGGGGGGCGCGGCTGTTGACACACCCGTCCGCAGGGGGGGGGGGGCGAAAAGAAGACGATGGCGAGAGGGCGGATAAAAAGGTGAGCGGGCGAAAATACGAGCGTTTCAGAAGTTAGACGGGCGTTTGGACTGCTGGGCAAAATGAGGGGCAGGCAGGGCGACAGGTGAGAAAGAGAGGAGGAACGAAGGAAGGAAGGAATGGGCAGCGACCGAGAGAAGGTGCAAGACCACGGACTAGAGATCGGACGTGAGTTCCACGTGAACGAACAGAGTGAGAGGCCGGACAAAAGGCCGGGAGAGCAGACGGACGAGACGAGCCTGAGGACGGGCGTGACAACTGGCAAGACGATGGGCGAGGCGACAGAAGAAACGACAGACGGACGGACGGACGGCTGAGTGGACGGATGGAAGAATGAACGGACGTTTGAGGAGACGAACGTTTGAGTAGACGGACGAATGAAAGGGTGGACAGATGTAAGAACGGACGGATGAAGAGACGAACGAACGAACGAGAGACGGGCGGATGGAGGGACGGACGAGAGAACGGACAATCGAGCATTTGGGCAAGGGGGCGACCGGAGGAGTGGCCGGGCAAGCAGTCGGTGCGAGGGAGGCGGAATCCGCGTGGATATTCGCTTCCGCGGAGCGAGGGAAAAAACAATCGCGCCCGGACGCCCTCGCCCTGCCTGCGAAGCGCGCGACGAGAAAATGGCTCCAGATGCGCGAATCCGCCGGAGGAGCAAATTGTGCGTTCGCATGGAACTGTGGTCTGTGTTGTGATAACAAAACTGTCTGAATGACAGTAAAACTGTTTGCGGGATGAACAATACATTGTTTTGTGTAGCTCTTGTAAACATCACCTGTTTCACGGAGAAAAGAGTTGCGTGATTGTGGCATGAGCTCTCGTATACTTGATACTTGTATTGAAACGAAGCGGAACAAAATGATGTGAGTGGACAGACAAGTGTGTCAGGAAAATATCAAAATGGCGAATAACGCATAATATATAATTTTGATCAGTGAAGGGAGTACCTGAAAAATGTATTTCATCGTATAAAGCCATCAAGTATGGAACACAAAAAACTGAAGAGATAGAAAAAAGAGAAAAACGAGTAGTATTGCTAAATTTATCTTACGTTCCAAAGCATTGCATTAAAACTTTTTACCAAACGTAATACTTGGAGATTTTCCTTTTATTTAAAAAGGAATCCCTGAAGTAGTCATAAAAATATTGCGTCGATGCCTACGATGAAGGAAAAAGAAGCGGGAAAAAGAATACATGGGCAGTAGTACACAAGAACTTTTTTTTTAATTTTGAATTTCGTGACAGTAAGATGAGTTCTGTATTAAATTTTCAGTATTATTAATTTAAAGAATTCATACGATTCCGTTACTAAATATTAACCATACAAATACCATTGACAAGAATTGGTGAGGAGATAGAAATTCAGAGATTAAAATTAATGTAATATGGACAATCCGTGACCCTACATTTCCATATCATTTGTGTTACAAACATTCAAGAAAAGTAACCTGTATGTTCACGCAATGCAAAATGTAACCGGCCACGCAACGCATTTGTTAGAAATATCCCAGCGGTTTTTGCCTGATATCGATATTTTATACTTGTTTCAATAAAACTTCGCTTTGTACTCCACCTTCATATAACATATATATTTTCATTAAACGACACATACTTAGAAACATTTAATTTCCAACTTTTACTTAACGACTTAGAGGACGGTTCTCAGCAAGATATAATTCGAAAGTGGCAGTACACAATGTACTTATATCAGGCAAGATTCAACGCGGTACTGAACTCGGCGGATCCAAAAAAGGTTAGAGAAGAAGAGAGATATTCTCCCTCCAAAGCTGACTTTCTTATTGTACTATATGTATTCAAAATATATGCCACGTATTGTTAGCATTACAACCAATAGACAATTATCATTACGAGTCAACTGCTTTTCAAAAGTTACTTTTTTGAAACTGAGATTCTTATATTTCAAAACATATTTATGAAACGCGGATGACGAGAGATCGAAACTGAAATTGCTCTTCCTTAAAATAGCCTCTGCATCAGCGCTTGCGTGGACTCGGGGGGTGGAACACAACACAGCTCTACGCGCGTGCTGAAACCGACGCCGAGCAACATCGAACACAGGGCCTGTGCCAGCGCGTCGAGGGCGCAGCCGCCGGGGGAAGACGGCGGCGGCGGCGGCGGCGGCGGCGGCGGCGGCGGCGGCGGCGGCGGCGGCGGCGGCGGCGGGCGGAGCGGAGCGGCTGGCGCGGCGCGGCAGCGGCCGCTGGTGCAGTACTACATATGTATTGATTTAGTGAGGCTGGCGGCCACGAGAACGCGCTCATTAACACGGCCGTAAAGGCGGCGGCCGTAACCCTGACGGGCGAAGGGGGCGGCTGCGGCGGGGACGGACGGCGCCCGGCAACAGCGCCCCCTCGCGCCTCCCGCAGCCGCCCCCGCGCTCGCCGCCAACGCAGCCCCAGCTCCCGCCCTGCACCCGCTGCGCCGAGACCGCGTTCTCACCCCGACAGCGGCCGGCTCCCGCTGCCGGCATCCTCCATGTCGCGCCACCGCTGGCGAATACACCCTCGGCGGCGGAGACCCCGCCCCCTTCCCAATCCCCGTTCACGACGAACGCCACGCTGCGATGTCCTGGCGTTTCGTCAAACCGCAGCATCGCCTTGTCTTCGTTCTGGAACCTGCGTTCTCAGCCCGACATCAAAATTCAATTCAGTTCAACCCACAGTTCGTTAGGCTTGGCGATCTTTTACGTAGAGGAAATCTACAATGCGGGACAGCCAGCTTTACTTCCCCCTGCGAATGAAGGCGAGCAACGGATTTTTTCACTCTTAAAATTCCACGGATTCGTTTGGAGTTTAATCCGCGAAACAGCGGAGCCGATGAACTCCCTGGCCTGTACACACCGGCATCCTCCATGCCGCGTCACCACTGGCGAATCCGAACCACCGTTCACGACGAATGGAATGCTCCGCTGTCCTGGCTTTCGGTAGATCCGCATCATCGCCCTGTAGATCTGTGTGCGTTCTGGACAGGAACGAGCGTTCTCACCTATGCAGATATTGGTCTGCGTCCACTGCTACCCACCACGCCATCTACCAAAGGCACAATCTGCGCGTATTCTCAGTCGTCGGTTGAAGCAATTCCTTTCGAACCACTGTCCAGGGCGATGTTGACATTCCGATTCCATGATGTTCCTGTGATAACCATTGCCTTGCTTCGTCTCCTTTCCGGAATTTTTCGCCCCCACCCCCCCTTACAACTTTTCTATTGTGCAACCTCCAGCGTCGCTATTAACGCGATTACACTAGCAACATCATTTCCGATGCATTGTCCACGTCGAACGTGACGCTCCGATGTCCTATAGTCGTTCCGTGATAAACTCACCAACGCCTTGATGTGTCCTCGGTCTCATTCTAGAACTTGCAACTCATACGAATCACCAACTCAATATAAATGGTACCGTTTCCTCACTCCCGTCCACACTTTTATCATATTCCCCCGCTCCCTTTTCCTGTCCATGTCATAGGGCATTGTCTAAATTTCTGAAGGCATCGTTAAGACAAAATAACATGATAATAACAAGCTAGAAGCATCTAGTAATGATATAACTTTACTTAATGATTTAATGAAATGAAATGTGCTCATTGATAGAGCATGTAGTCAGACCATTAGTGAGAAGAAATGTATACAATTTATAGCAGCATAACCACAAAATATAGACAGAACTTCTAAATGAAATTTCTAAAACGCGTTATAATAACAGCAGTACAAATAATGTATAAAACACATGAGATAAAACTGTTGGTTAATGCTTGTTTTTGAATGTAGTATGTCGAGTAGCTATAGTAAAGGCGGGACTACTATATACAATAATCTTGATGCAATTCAAAACTTGCTTGTTAAATATGTTGGCCTGGTAAATAGTTGCAATAACATTTTCTTTTACTTTGAATACAATTATCGTTTTTCTATCCATATTCAAATAACTCACTTCTGTAAATTATTCGTGTTTGTGGTGTTTAGATCCTAAGATTCCCAAACTACAATTATTACATTCGTTCTGGTCTATTACTACGTGAGCCAAGTATTTTCTTTACAACAAGAAACAACCCTATTACTACGAGCGGTGCTCATCAACATCATTAGTACCTTGAGAGTGTTCATAATATTTCCATGTCTTCAATGTAAACGCATTAGTGTTTTTTAAATCACATGTTATTCTCTACAGAAAAGGTTCATACAAATTTATTACACACTTCACAATTCCAAATACACGAAACAGGTACTACGTGCACAAGAGACTATGACAGCGTTCACAGATGGCTGCATCCATAAATTAACCGGTCTCCGCGCTACTTGCGAGGGAAGTTAGTGTGCGACGGCGAAAAGTTATTGCTGCTTGAACTGCTTCCCATTACCGAGCGAATGTATATTCTCTGGAACACTTATGTTCAAAGAAGAAGAGAACGTTCTCCATGACGTCTCTGTCTCGGAATGAGGGCTTCGTTCCGAGTGTCAAGTAATGCAACTTGTATGAGCGGACGTACAAAAGATATACGCAGATTTAAAGAGACTGGCGTCTGACAGATCATCAGGTGTAACGAAATCAACCAATCGAAAGCTTAAATACCCAAACTTTAAGACGTAAAAAGCTCCCAATTGGATAATCGCGTCCAGATGTTGATTTGTCAGACGTCATTCTATTTAAATCGAAGTGTAAATGGACCCTCAAGTAGGGTACCTCGATACGCAGTACAATAAATTTAATTCTTATAAATACACCAATTTTCTCTCACATTCATTATTCCTATTTAAGCATGAAGAACAAACTCTGATGAGACAAATTCCTGTTTTACGTACAATCTAATGTGTAAATTCAGTACATTTGAAAAATATGCGTAAACCTAAAAAAAAAATGTTTCGCTAGTTGGATATAACAAAATTCAATACCTGACCAAAAATATATTAGTAAAACAATGACAATACCTTATAATTATCCTGAAAAGTAAAAGCGAACTATCGAAAATAATGTACTGGCATACTGCAACAAGATATTTCTTATTCCTATCGGCTATATGGTCTAAAGTGACTTTCAATATTCAAGCCATGTAATCTTCCATTGTTTACTATTTGAACACTATCACCATATGCACACAGGGAACCAAAAGTATATCCTCACAACGCCCCTCCTTACAGAGTATATTATTATGCGACCGTAAAGAGCCTAAATCTTCCTATTTCCTCGAATAAAACAGTTGTTTAGACCATCTCTTCGGAACGAACAAGACAGACGACGCGAAGTTCACAAAACGCGAGACAAAAAGGAAACAATTTCGTTTCTCAAAATAATCAGATCACGGCCATTAATTCCTTTCAGGTGGCGTGGGTTGTGTCGCGCCCATCGACCGCAACGTGAAAAATCGCGTAGTAAAGAGGTTCGCAGCCCGCGCCGAAGGTTGCCGAAGACGCGCGAAGGCAGCCGAACGTGCTCAAGGGCCGTTCCAGCCGCTGCGCGCCAGTTGCGTAAGGGAGCGGGGGTGGGAGGGGGAGGGGGGAGAGCACGGCGAGGCGAATCTACCGAGGCCACTCAAGCCCCCTCCCCCACCTCCTCCGCGTGGCTACCCACGCACACTGAATGAAGCTGTCAGTCTAGGCAGGCATGGAGAACCTATGTGTCGCACGAGCTAAATATTTCATTCCATCGCTTACAGTTGGTCCTAATGGATGCTTTAAAAATTAACATATGAGTCCCCTACTTGCCTACCAAAGTATATTATAGAACATGATGTTACGAGTAAAATGCTTTGTGACTTTCTACTAACATCGCAAAAATATGACGTTTGTAATATGTTCCCGTGTCACATCGTAAGAAGCGCAGCGACTACGCGTCATCACCAATACAGAACTTCCAGTTGAAAATGTTAGAGATTAAAATGAGTGTAAATAAAGTCACACGAATTTAAAAGTTCTATACAATTTCAAAGGATATTAAACTACCATACTATGGCTGGCTACATTTAAAATATGTTCCATAAACGTAATCAACAATGTAGTTTTCATCGATTTTTGAGAAAAATATTTTTTTTTCGTTTCTTAAAATTTAACATTCACTTACTCCTGATTTTCTATTTAGAGTAACCCAAATGTAGTGTAATATTCTCTACTTCTTTGCCACATTCGAAAGGCAAGATTTGGGGCTAACCCTAGGGCTGGGACGTTCCCTCCTCCCTACGCCACCGCGACACAGCGCGCGGTCGCGCGTCCGGCCAGCGCGGGGGCCGACGCCGACGTCGCCGCCAGCGGAGCAGGAGAGGGGAGAGGGGGCGGCCTAATTACCGGTGAGGGCTCGGGGGTCAGGGTCCACCGGGTCGGCTCTCGGCCTCTGCCGCCGCTCGCTGCGAACAACGACGACGGCACGGGGGGGGGCGGTGGCAGAGCCGGCGTCGGATTGGGGACGAGGATTGGCGGCGATGACTGAGTAAACTGCGACTACGTCAGTGATGGGGATAGCGATACCGATTGCAACAGCGATAGTGATGGTGATAGCGACAGTAATAGTGAGGTTATAGAGGTGGGTGGCTATAACGACGGCGATAGGGAAGAATATACTGAAGATGACAGCGACAGTGATGGAGAAGTTGATAGTGAGGGTGGTAGTGAGGGTGGTAGTGAGGGTGGTAGTGAGGGTGGTAGTGAGGGCGATGGTGAGGGAGATGGTGAGGGCGATGGTGAGGGCGATGGTGACGGTGATAGCGAAGGTGATAGTGAAGCTGGTAGTGAAGATGGTAGTGAAAGTGATAGTAAACGTGATGGTGAGGGTGATGGTGAAGGCGAAGAGTGCAGGTGATTACTATAGTGATTGTGATAATAATTGTGACGGCGTCGATGACACTGAAGTCTACTACGATGACTGCGATTGCCGCCGGTGGCAACGGC